>VYZR01097896.1:14340-26208 GCA_013400675.1 Oxylabes madagascariensis
TCCTTTTCCCATAACAACTGTCCCCAGGTGTTGTTTCCTATTACTTAACCAATGGAGAGAAGTGTCAGTCCGATGGACCAATAATATACCTTTTTAACACAGCATGGTATAAAAGAAACTGTTAGAATTGTAAATAAAGCCTTCTTTCTCTTCTGACAACTCTATGGAGTCAATCTATTTTGTGTCCTACCATGACATCGGTTAGCAGAGTAAACTCTCTAATTGCAATAGAATAGTGATTTGTAAAAGCACTTTACCACGGTAAACCTAGTAAAAGCACTAATAATTTAATCTGTAAAGCTTCTTATTTACTTAACTATGGCAGCTGGGGTACTGTTAGGGGCAAGAAGCAGTGACAACGCTGGTAACACTTCACAAAAAACCCCAAACAAACCCTTTTGTGAATAGATAATTCAGAAGACGTTTAATTTAAGAGTCAGAAATATCAAAATCTAATCACCAGTCAGTGAAACTGTGCTCTGTTTTGGTGTCGGAAACAGAAGAAAGTTATCAATAACTATGGTAGAAATGCACATTTTGCCCATCATATTCAAAAAGTTCTTAACTAATTTTTTTGACCAATAAGATGCCAGCAGTGTATAAACATGTGGGTTTTGGTTTAATTAAAAATAAACAAACTAATAACACAATGTTGCTTTAAAAATAAATCTCTGCTTCTACCACTCACTGATCTTTCTGGAGCAAAGCTTCTGTNTTTTATCAGCTTGTTTTGTTTTATACAGTCTAGACAAAAAAAACCAAAACCTCAAAAAACCACTGTGCATTTCTTTGGTTTTTTGAGGTTTTGGTTTTTTTTGTCTAGACTGTATAAATCTCTTACTGATAGTTTATTTTGTGAAATAGAACAGCTGAAGGAGGTGAATGCTTTTCTGAAAGAGAGTAACATATAAGCATGTTATATAATCTTCAAAATAAAAATGTACACTTTTGTGGTATTACCTAGACAAGTCTATTATTTGGTTTAATGGCTTAAGATGATTAAAGAGTTATTCAATGTATTCTCAAGTAATACAATGTTTTGATCTTCTGGACAGATGACCATAGTATCCTATGGCAGGTCAATTTTATAGTACAATCAAATGTAGGTGTAGAAGATACCAGTAAATGGCTTATTTATTTAGTGTGGCTCCATATGACCATGAGTAATCTCATCTGTTTTGTATGCAATAAACGAAATGTTTGTCAGTCACTGCACATGTTGCCTTTGACTGAGAAAAGGTAAAACATTCTTCTGAATAAGCTAAAAAGTACACTTTTTTCCTTTTTGCTATTGCTTGTCACTTCTCTTTTTATGAGATTAAAGAATTTCTAACTTTGCTCACAGAAACAGCTTATTAGGAGAAGATGTGGGTTTATGATTGGAAAGTTTCATGGTTTGTAGGCTCGATATTTCTGAGCCTGAGAGAATTTTAGCTTGCAAACCATTGCTAGCTCCTTTCCCAAGGGAAAGCTGTCAACAGTTTCTTTTTTCAAAACATCTCTCTCCGTTTCTCAAAACAAGGTTAAGTAAACAGTGTTCCTTTTCCCATAACAACTGTCCCCAGGTGTTGTTTCCTATTACTTAACCAATGGAGAGAAGTGTCAGTCCGATGGACCAATAATATACCTTTTTAACACAGCATGGTATAAAAGAAACTGTTAGAATTGTAAATAAAGCCTTCTTTCTCTTCTGACAACTCTATGGAGTCAATCTATTTTGTGTCCTACCATGACATCGGTTAGCAGAGTAAACTCTCTAATTGCAATAGAATAGTGATTTGTAAAAGCACTTTACCACGGTAAACCTAGTAAAAGCACTAATAATTTAATCTGTAAAGCTTCTTATTTACTTAACTATGGCAGCTGGGGTACTGTTAGGGGCAAGAAGCAGTGACAACGCTGGTAACACTTCACAAAAAACCCCAAACAAACCCTTTTGTGAATAGATAATTCAGAAGACGTTTAATTTAAGAGTCAGAAATATCAAAATCTAATCACCAGTCAGTGAAACTGTGCTCTGTTTTGGTGTCGGAAACAGAAGAAAGTTATCAATAACTATGGTAGAAATGCACATTTTGCCCATCATATTCAAAAAGTTCTTAACTAATTTTTTTGACCAATAAGATGCCAGCAGTGTATAAACATGTGGGTTTTGGTTTAATTAAAAATAAACAAACTAATAACACAATGTTGCTTTAAAAATAAATCTCTGCTTCTACCACTCACTGATCTTTCTGGAGCAAAGCTTCTGTGAGATTTGCAGATAAGCAGCTGTAGAGTCCTTTCATTTTGCTTTAGAAGTAAGTATGAAATGAAGTTTAGTTAGCTCATGCTAATTGAAGATTTCCTGTTTCATAATAAGGTGCCAGATGACCATGCTGATTCTCCTATGTCTGTCAACAGCTTTTTGGAGTTCATTAACCAGGAGCTTTTTTTGAGCTTTCATCTCTGAAGGGGGTGAACTGATGCTGTCTAGCCTGTCACAGCTTTTTCTTCTACAGAGCTGCAGATGGCGAAGATATTCAGTCATGCGCTCACGCTCAAGGATTTCAGCTCCTTCTCTTCCGTGCCTTCTATGAGAGAGGATAGGATTTAGGCCAGTAAAAGACCACTCATCACCCCACAAATTGTGAATCAGTAATGTCCGAAGAGTGCACTTATATCCAGTGGATTTTTTAAAATGGAGAATGTTTGCATTCTGCCTGTGTGTCATGAACATGTGAGGGAGACAGAGCATAGACTGAGCATGAAAAGATCACTTTTCCAGGGCAGGATAAATGATGTCTTTGAGTTTGTTTGAGCTGTAGCCATCTTGCTGAGAACTGCTGAAGGAAATCTTGAAAGTGACAACTCCCTCCAAATGCTCCTTGATATGATCACCTTGTTCAGTCTTTGTACCATCATGCATTTCCAAGGGCAAAATTTGTTTCTGTTCTTGTCTATGATCTTTATCACCTCAGTTCATCTTATTTTTATGACTGCTATATAAGTGACCACTGCTCGACCTTATCTGCATGAGGAAGCACAGACCAAAGGATCATGACCAAGCCAAGACATAAATACTTATGTGAGAATGGGTGTGTGAGGGACATGTGAGTGTGTTTGCAATTAGAGCAAACAAAATCCTGCTCTGCCACTTGTTTGCATGTTGGTTAGTGGTTAGTGTCCTGCCTGTCTGCATAGTTTTGATCCTAATTTGTAAACAGCATAATGTATAAAAAGCTCACGTGCTCGCTATAAAAAGCGATTCTGTTGCACTATAACAGGGTCTGTGTTTTCACTCGCCACAACTGTTTGTAGATCTCCACTAGAGGTATCCAGACTTGTCATTGGTTATGTAAAATTCATTTCATCTTTAGGCACTTTACAAAGCCAGTTTGAAATAACATTTTTTTACAGGTGTTTTCTTTTTCTTCAAATATTTTTATGAAAATAAAATGCATTGATGAATCTGGAAATAATTTTATGCAGGAACAAAGCACCTAATCAGACATATATTCTGTCATACATTGCTCCCAAATGAACTAGGATGACTAGCTGACCTTGCTGGAAATCTGTCTTTATCTTTTTTAGCCACAGAGTTTATAAAATCCTCCCATACATATAGATTCTTTAGGAATTTGTTACATAATCATTTATTTGTAGTATATGGACACCTTTCCATACAATTATTTCTTTGTCTTTAGTTTTAATCCCATGTTTAGTGAATGATGATGAATGCCATGAGACATTTAGAGAATTCAAAGCTAGAATTACTGTTTTTAAACTGTAGGTCTGAAAAGCATTGAGAAACAAAAATCATCACAAAGCAAATCATCCTTGGTTTATATCAACAAGACCTGGCAGATGCAATAGGAAAACTACCTTATGGAAATGTATGAGTGTGTTGCAGGTGCTCCCTTGGGAATATTATTGGGTTTAGTTTTTAATTTTGATAACATTCTGCTGAAAGATATAATGGACATTGACACAGTATCTCCTATTTCTTCCATTCCAGCAGGTATTGAGGGAATGTAAAGACCATAGGCAAACTGTTTCACATCATCATTTTCTTCCTTTCAGAACTGTTTTCTTCTAAACTTCATAAATACAAATGAAATCAATGCAAAGGCTTCAAGTGGAAATCAGATGAAATTTTTGCACATTTGAAAAGTGAGAGAGAAATGCAAGGGGCCGGATTTAATTTATTTTTCATAGATTGTGGGGTAAATGCACTGTCATTAAAAAATATATATTTCTGTGTGTCCTGGGGTGACGTTGTGATGTTTGTATCCCCAATCTGTTGGGTTTATGCTGGATGTTACACTCTGTGCCTTTGAGATTGGGTCTGAGAGCAAAGGGGAGGGAGGAGCACGCAATTTGTTTTCAGAAACCCTCCTCCATGGACTGGCCTTGAGGGTTGGAGTCTGGAACACTCAGACGGCGGGACGAAGAGGTTTTTTTTGTTTTCTTTTCTTCTTTTTCTCTTTTTCCTTTTTAGTTAGTGAATTTAGCTAGCTGAGGTGGAGAAGCTTCATTTTTTTTTTTCCTTCTTTGTCTTTCTTTGGAACTGTTTGAATCTCTCTGGACTGAGGACCCAGGGACCCACCAAGATCTACCCTGTGCAGCAACTTTTCCCAGCGCCGGAGGGACTGAGAACAGAGCGTCTACCTACAGGAGAGACTTCTTTTCTAAATTTCTCATCTCTCCAGAGCAGCACAAAGTTCTCGTCACCTGGTATTGTTCAATTTATTGTGCTGGGGAGTGCTCTGCCTGTTTAATAAACAGGTTTCTTTCCACTTCTCTCTGAGGAAGTCTTTCCCAAACAGTTGGGGGAGGGGAAGGGAGAGGCCCTTAGGAGGTTTTCTCCCAAATTTGCCCTAAAGCAGGATACTGTGAAAGTACAGTTATTCCAAAATTATATTTACTAGGCAGTTCTGTTTCAAATATTGCATGGTCTGAAGATGCTGTTCCATTTTGGTTTTGTTTAAGTTCAGGGCGGCTGGATTTCATATTTGAGGATAGCTTTGGTTGGTATTTTTTAGCCAGCAAGTATTAAACAAGTTGATCTTCTCTGTGAATATAAACCTCCCATCTTCCATGCATGAATCATTACATACAGTCAGCAATACAAACCTATATAAAACCTGTGTTAGGTAAATTACAGCCATTCAGGATTCTCTCTCAATTTAACACGAAAATAGTTAGCTTTGGTGTATTTTCTGTCTATATTATAGTAAAGAAGAAACTTTTCTTCCATGATGCCACAACCAATGAACAGTTGCCTTAAAATAAGAAAAAGTCTAAATGGTTACTAAAATTGGTGTCATCTGATGTAGTACAGAGAGAGCTTCAAAAGATTGTAAGAAAATAATCAATAGTCACCCTGAAAGACCTGCATTACAATGTCATTTTAGTTTTTGTTGATTGTTTTTGTTTTTTTTTCTTGCATGCAAAATAAGTATGTTTTAGAAATAGGAAGAAAACCTGTATTTATGTAAGAGGGTACTCCTGCTTTTGTCATTCCCATTTAAAGGATGTTAAAATTCTTTAAAGGATTTTTGAAAATATAAATTTTTATTACCCTTTGCAGTACTGATATTTCTATTACAGATAGGATTGTATTACTAATGATATGCAAAGAAGAGATTAATTTCCATTCAAAATATAGAGTAACAGAATTTACTTTGTTAAGCTCGAGAATCCATTTTTATTTCCGCCAGGGCTGGGGAGGGAGAAAAAGATGAGGCAGGGGCAGGGTTGTAGTGTTTTATAGGGTGTGTAGGGGCGGAGTTTTAGGGTTTGGGTCAAAGGTGGAGTTAACAAAGGTAAGATCAAATTCCAGTGACCTTAAAAAGGGGAGCAGTCACAACTCCTCCGTTTATAAATTGCTAAAAAGGCGTGTTGAAAAACTCATAATAAGGGGATTCTCGGGAATATGACTTAATGGTTTGCAAAACTAAAATGAACATTCTTAAGCTAAATTAACAAGCAATATACGAGCACTTGAAACTTAATTACAAAGGATAAAGTAGCAGAAATGATGATACTTAATTAAATGAATACATTTTCACTTAATGGGTTAATAGTTCAATCTCCTTTGGCTTTTGAGCTTCTCACCAGAAGGGGTGCAGTTCTTTGATCTCCTTTTTCATGAGGGGCATAGTCCTTAGTGTTTGGGCTTGGCTTTGGTACTGGTGTTACGGGCGTTACTCTGTTGGATTGATGACGATGACTGTGAAGCAAGGAACGGTGAAAGCAGCAGTGGTGGGGCTGGCAGCAGCGCGGCAGGACTCGGCCCTCACTCGGGGCTGATAAGCTCCGCCACGCCTCCCCTGCAGCTGGGCAGGTGGGTAGGGGGGAGGTAGGTGCGGGGGAAGGGCAGGCATGGGACCGGAAAAGAAGGGCTTCGGAGGGAAAGAGGGGATCTCAAAACCGCGTGGTCAGCACCATTTTAAGAAGGAGCGCCCAGGACAACGCGGCCACTGCCTTCCCAGGCAGGGAACGGGGAGTATGGAAAGACAAGGGAGTGAAGGAGGACATAGGATGGTGGGAGGAACAGTAGTGCATCCATGTCACTTCTGGACGGGCTTCAACCTTGTCCTGCCTTCGGGGAAAGGGGAATAGGGGTGGCAGAGAGGGGCACGGGGTGATGGAGAGACGGTAGCAACTCCAAGCCATCCTGGCAGTTTTCACTCCTTGCTGTGCTCTAGGAACAAAGGGTAAGGAAAGATATGGGCAACTTCACAGAAACTGAAAAAGGTGGAGGTTCACAGGAGGGTGGATCACTGATTTAGGGCGCAGACACTCTGTATGCAAATCGTCCATAATCGTCCATAAGTAGCCACCAGGACTTTACCGTCCATAAGCTGCAGCAGACGTGTCAGAGGAGTTGATGAGAATCCCCAGCATGGTCCTTTTTGCAGGCAGATCAGCCACTTGTAGCTCTTATAAACTCCCTCCCATGAAGAATGAAAAGACTTGTGATGGTGGATATTAGTCCATCGCTCGGTCCCAGTAAGCTGGTCCCCTTACTGGGAGTTTCCTTTTACTCCCCTGTTTTTAAGGTCACTCTCAACTTGGTCTCCAGCCATGGTCCTCTTGAGTCTTCCTTTTTAAGATAGGGGTCCTGCAGGGGGTGACTTATGGGATGCCGGTCCTGTTATCCTCACTGTTTCCCCGGCATCTCCACCGTTTGTTGCGTCGTGTGGCAACAGAATTCACTATGTCCAGGGAGGTACACCCCCTGACAGGGAAACAGATGAAACAAATCTCTTACTTTGTTAAGCTCGAGAATCCATTTTTATTAATCTGTTTTTATTTTCCCCAGGGCTGGGGAGGGAGAAGACGAAGCAGGCGCAGGGGCAGGGTTGTAGTGTTTTGTAGGGTGTGTAGGGGTGGAGTTTTAGGGTTTGGGTCAAAGGAGGAGTTAACAAAGGTAAGATCAAATTCCATTGACCTTAAAACGGGAGCACTCACACCCCACCATGGACATGGACAGCTTTCAGGTTTCTTGGAACTCCATCCAACCTGACCTTGAACATTTTCAGGAAGGGGGCATCCACAACTTCCCTGGGCAACCTGTGCCAGTGCCTCACTACCCTCACAGGGAAGAATTTCTTCCTATATCCAAACTAAACAGACTCTTTCAGTTTGAAGCCCATCCCCCCTGTTCTGTCATTCCAGACACTTGTATTTCTCTCCATCTTTCCTGTGGGCTCCCTTCACAAACTAGAAGGCCACTATCATGTCATCCCAAAGTCTTCTGTCCTCTAGGTTGAACAATCCTAATTCTCTCAGCCTTTCCTCATAGCAGAGGTTATCCATCCCTCTGATCACCTTGGTACCTTCTCTGGCCTGGCTCCAACAGATCCCTGTCCTTCTTGTGCTGGGAGCCCAGAGCTGGATGCAGCCCTGCAGGTGGGATGTCACCAGAGTGGGGCAGAAGGGCAGAATCCCCTCCCTGCCCTGCTGCCCACGGGGCTTTGGATGCTGCCCAGGATGTGACTGGCTTTACCTTCTCTGGCCTGGCTCCAACAGATCCCTGTCCTTCTTGTGCTGGGAGCCCAGAGCTGGATGCAGCCCTGCAGGTGGGATGTCACCAGAGTGGGGCAGAAGGGCAGAATCCCCTCCCTGCCCTGCTGCCCACGGGGCTTTGGATGCTGCCCAGGATGTGACTGGCTTTCATAAATGATTCGTCATCCATCACAAGAAAAAGAAATTTAAGCTTAAATACTACAGCCATTTGGTTTCAAGAATATCATAAAAATGCTTGGCATGAATGCAGAGTAGACAAACTAACTTGCCTTGTTTGACAAAAAAAAAAAAAAAAGCTGAATGGAATATCACTGATCTATATGGGTGTATCGTTATGGCAAATGTTTGATCGAGGCACAACTGCAAATGAGAGAAGTTTTTGAGTGAATAAACTTAGTTTGGAAAGTATAGAAAATTTCTAGAAATCAGTGAAGTGAAGATCTGGAACAGCCTAGAGAAATTCAAACAAGAGTCAGCATCCAGAAGTCTACCAGATTTAAGATTGAGCTCCATATATTCTGTAAGTGGCTATGTGAGCCATTTACACATAATAAACAGGAAACATTTTGTCTCATGTGGAGGTTATTAGTCATGTAACACCTGACCTTTTTTTTTTTTTTCAAAGACCCCCTACAAATGCATTATTGAAGTCCCCAATCACTGGAAAGGAGAGAGGATTTAAGACTGAAATGAAGCCAGCAGAACTGGATAGAATTTTAGATGGCTTTTATATAAGGTACCATCTTTAATGTATGGGTTTTTTTGAAGAACACTTTTCTAGTCTTGTGGAGCATGTACTTTTTAAATCACAGAGGTCACTTTCAAAATCTGTTTAGGATTGTTTGTTAATTTGCATTTCAAATCTGCTGCATCTTTTATCAATGTATGACACTTCTACTTTCAAGGGTTTAAAAAAAAACAAACTAGGTACTGTATTATCTTAAAATTAAAGTGACATTTAATTATAGAATGGAAAGGTACGCATTTTTCAAACTTATTTCCTTTCTTGATATGTAATAATGTTGAGATTATTTTCATCTAAACTTTTTGCACTGACAGATTTTCAAAATGTTATTTCCTAATGACCTTTCACTATCATGAAGAAAGTTAATCTAAATCACAGAGACAAACTAATTGCAATGAAGCTTGCAGATATCTTTGATGTGATATGTAGTGTATTACTAATAATAATCTTTTCCCACTCATTTAAAGAATCAAGATGAACATATTACACATAATTTAAGATCATTTTTCAGGACAAATATTATTTTCTTCCTCTTTGATTCAAGCTTGCTTGTTTTATTTTTGACCCATTGAGAAAAGAAAAGAATAAGAATTTTTTTAAAAAAAGTTAAAAAGATAATTTTCTTTAAATTATGAGACAAGATATAACTGGTCCCAATGAAGTGTTCACAGCTTTGTAACTTAAAGGGAGCTTTGTAACTTAAACTTTCAGTAGTGAAGAAATGTTTTAAATATTCAGACTAATAAGGTAAGGGAATAAGACAAGACTGCAGAGACTGTTTTAGAATGGTTGTTTATGGTCAATAACCCGAGTCTCAGCAGTAATTTACTCTCTTGAGAGTACAAGGGACATCCTTCCCTCTTTTATTTTCCTGTAATCTGAGCACAAACAATATATACTTATCAAAAATATCTTAATATTAAAACTTAGTTTTTCTGTTTCTCTATATGTCTGCAAAAAAAAAAAAGAAATCTATATTTCAGTTATTCTTGTTTTGCTTTAATTGAGTTGACAACTAATTTTTTGGAGCAATTTGTATTTTCATCCTTTCAAAACTGGTGGCAATGACCTGAAGTCTTCATAAATCTCAGAAAGAACAAAGATTTTATTTTCTGATTAGTCTCTGCTCAAATCCTGCAGATACTATTTGTGCAGATCTTATAATAGGCATTCTTTATGTATATTTAATATTTCCACTGTGTGTATGAGACACAATGAACCCTGTGGCAAAGTATTAGGCCTAGAGTGCTTTACATCAGTTCTCTTGTTACCTTCAGTAAGTGTCCAGCATGAAACAGTCATTCAGTTTTTGTTTTCTAAATTGGTCAATTGACTTTTATTGATGTAACAACTGGCTCAAAGAAGTAGCAAAACTTTCCCCTCCTAAGTTTTCCCATTTGTGTCTCTCTCCACACTTACTATCTTCAGTTTTTTATAATTCAGTGTCAATCAAATGAATAATTGTGAACCTTTTCTCATGATCCACAGAAGTAATAGATTTATTCTGGGGCTACTTCAACTCCAGTATGACTATCCTTTGGCCACTTGCATGACTTTGATCAGCTGTTGGAATTGGTCATAGAAAGGAAACCCTGCTGTATAGAGAGGATAGGCAGCTTTTGACCTTGAAAATCAACTTGCAGGTCTTTTTTATGGCTACAGAGTTGTACCTCTTCAGAGGAATCAAAATGGTAGTGATAATTTCCTTAAATTCTTGCCATGCTCTTTCCACCTTATTTCTAGCTAATTTGTGTTAGGGTGAGGGTTTCTTTTGTTTAGTTTTATTTCCTTTATTAGAGACATAATGCTGGTTTAAAAAAGACATTCAAAGTGTATCTTAACAGAACATATGCTTTAAATACACAAATAAACTCAATTTTTGAAATATAAATCTTTGCCATCTTCACGGATATGCTTCTAATACTTTGTGTTACTCTTGAGAAACACAAAGCAATAACCTAAGTTATTTTAACAATCGCATGTACTTATAGAACAACACAAAACCTTTACAAAATTGAGTTGATTGATAAATTGCTGATAACTGCAATTAATGATATTTAAATTCAGTAAATTGGTGCAACAGATTATTTTTGAAAATCAGTTGTTAGTGTCCTAGAGTTGCTTTTCTCCCCCCTCTAATTTTCATAGTCATCTGTTGCTGCAGGTTGATGCAGCTTCATTTTTGGTTTGCTGCTCTCTCCAGCTGCGCTTAATGGTTGCATTACACTAATCTGTAGAGAAATACTGTGTTATCCCACTTCTGCAGTTTAAGTTAGGAAACTGAACCAATACCACAAAGAGATAGTGTCTCTGTCCTTGCTCTTGTGTCACTTTAAGGTGTCCATTTGTCTGGAGTGAATCTGGTAATTCTCTCAGAATTTATTGAAAAGAAAATTTGGCATTAGCTTAATTTCAAACCCTCCCAGACCCTTCATGAGTCTCCTTTAACAAAGAAACATCATCTCTGGAAATCCTTCATCGACAAGGAATGTTGTCTCAGCATTTTGTGTGACAACTAAGCAATCTGGAGCTCATAACTTCCTCTTTTACTCTGTACACTCATGCAGCGATCACGCTCCATCAAGCATACAAGGCTTCTTCATTTTCATTAATATAGCTCTTTATGCACAGTTTACTGGAACTTGTAAACCAAATGCCCTCTCCCACAGTAGTTTTTCATTATCCAGTCCTGTTTTCCTCAGCATTACTTACTAATTGTCCACCAGGATTTGTTCTTGGAGGGTAGGGGTTTTAACAGAGCTGTGTCCACTCAATGAAATACAATAAAGCATTACATTTTATGGAGAACTCAGGGATACAGGACAGTAAGATAAAACATATATCCTATAAAATGTGGGTTAAGAGTTTTGCCCACAACAAAGATTGTTTCTGTAAAAAGTCTCCACAGTCATGTGTGGTGGAAGAAAAAAAAAAGGAGAATTATATTGATTTCAACTGCAGTTACTGTTTTTAAAGTACATGATAGGCATGTTCTGAATTCTCAGAAATGTAATTTCATTCTCTTGTTTCTGAATATACCTCTGTGAGGCCATGTCTGTTTAGGCTGCATCTTCTGTGATGCGAACCAAAGTTTCCTGAAAGTGGTA
>VYZR01097896.1:26246-38668 GCA_013400675.1 Oxylabes madagascariensis
TGTAATCTTCAAAGCTCTGTTTGTTCTTGCCAAGACATCTTGGTAATCTAACTGACTATGCTAATCAAATTCACAATACTGTGTCCTGTGTACCCCAATATCTCCTACATCTCCCCCATTTCTATTAAGCTTATTAATTTTTTACACACTGTAAAATACAAGGAATAATTGCAACAGTACATAATATAATGTGCGAGAATTCAGGACCTCTGTACAACCAACCAATATGATTGAGTAGAAGCCATTTATTGTTTACATTAAGCTATTTTTATACATTCTATCTCTACTGTTCATGCAGTCATGCATTATTTGATTGGTGGCTCTATATTGTCCACACATTCAGCACGCATCCTTCAGGACACCTCATTGGTCACAGTCCATCATCATGTCGGGCCTCCTTTATCTAGTTCTTGCATTCTTGGTATTCTGTTTCTCAGGCTCTTCTTTCTTAATTTAGTACTGTTTATGTCTCAGTAACCTTGATNTCTTGGAGGGTAGGGGTTTTAACAGAGCTGTGTCCACTCAATGAAATACAATAAAGCATTACATTTTATGGAGAACTCAGGGATACAGGACAGTAAGATAAAACATATATCCTATAAAATGTGGGTTAAGAGTTTTGCCCACAACAAAGATTGTTTCTGTAAAAAGTCTCCACAGTCATGTGTGGTGGAAGAAAAAAAAAAGGAGAATTATATTGATTTCAACTGCAGTTACTGTTTTTAAAGTACATGATAGGCATGTTCTGAATTCTCAGAAATGTAATTTCATTCTCTTGTTTCTGAATATACCTCTGTGAGGCCATGTCTGTTTAGGCTGCATCTTCTGTGATGCAAACCAAAGTTTCCTGAAAGTGGTATGTCTAATGGTAGTATTTAAACAAACTAGACTAGACTAGAATTGAATGGAATATTTTCAGTTGGAAGGGACTTTGATCATCTTGAAGGGAAAATGGTCATCTGTTCTAGCTGCCAATTTAGCTCCCATTCCACCTTATATTTATTCAGTAGCCAGTTTGGAGGTTTTTTTATGCATCTATCTATCTGAAATTATTTATTATATGTGTATGTGTATATTGTGGAATGGTGTCCTTGTTGGTTTAAACATCTAGGCTTGTGCTCAAATTTGGTTGACTTTGCATTAAGATTATGGGATGTAAATGTAAAAAAGTAAGTCAAATACTTATTTTTCATGCATGGATGAATGAACTGCATATGACCGTGGNTTTAGTACTGTTTATGTCTCAGTAACCTTGATGAATTCCTGAGGGTTTGATAAGAATACCTCCAAGTAGTTTGGCTGGAGCACATTATGGCCTAAACTGTTCAGATACATTGCTACAATAATATCTAATACATATTAGCCTATTTTAACAAAATTTCTAATCTACCCATTGAGTCCCCAATCTCTTAGGACTTGATTCAGCCAATCAAGCCCATCATCTGCTTGCAGTTTGCTTACACTCTCTTTCAGGGCTGATGCTTCAGCTCTCATCACAATTCCTGTAACAGAAGCTGAATCTGTTACTAGATTAAAAGNATGAACTGCATATGACTATGGTGGATGGGTGGTGGATACAAAAAAATAGACAGCAGCGTTCATAAATGTTACTAAATAACTTGAGCGAGCGAACCCATATCCAGACTCTTTCAGAAATGTATTAATCCCTGAGACATCCCCTGCACCCATGCAAGGTTGTGGTTTCCTATACATGGTTCCTAGAATGTAGAAATCATGTGGTACCTACAAGAACATTGATTTGGGCTCTACATGTCTTATGTGCATAATGGTCATGTCACTAAATTCTATTTTCTCTTGCTTGCAGAAGTTGATTTGATCTTCTTTTCCTGTCACCAGTCTTGATCCAATCTTCTTGTAATCTTCAAAGCTCTGTTTGTTCTTGCCAAGACATCTTGGTAATCTAACTGACTATGCTAATCAAATTCACAATACTGTGTCCTGTGTACCCCAATATCTCCTACATCTCCCCCATTTCTATTAAGCTTATTAATTTTTTACACACTGTAAAATACAAGGAATAATTGTAACAGTACATAATATAATGTGTGAGAATTCAAGACCTCTGTACAACCAACCAATATGATTGAGTAGAAGCCATTTATTGTTTACATTAAGCTATTTTTATACATTCTATCTCTACTGTTCATGCAGTCATGCATTATTTGATTGGTGGCTCTATATTGTCCACACATTCAGCACGCATCCTTCAGGACACCTCATTGGTCACAGTCCATCATCACGTCGGGCCTCCTTTATCTAGTTCTTGCATTCTTGGTATTCTATTTCTCAGGCTCTTCTTTCTTAATTTAGTACTGTTTATGTCTCAGTAACCTTGATGAATTCCTGAGGGTTTGATAAGAATACCTCCAAGTAGTTTGGCTGGAGCACATTATGGCCTAAACTGTTCAGATACATTGCTACAATAATATCTAATACATATTAGCCTATTTTAACAAAATTTCTAATCTACCCATTGAGTCCCCAATCTCTTAGGACTTGATTCAGCCAATCAAGCCCATCATCTGCTTGCAGTTTGCTTACACTCTCTTTCAGGGCTGATGCTTCAGCTCTCATCACAATTCCTGTAACAGAAGCTGAATCTGTTACTAGATTAAAAGGAACAGAAAATTTTTTAAAAAGCTCTGACAACAGCAGCAAGTTCAACAATTTGGGTGGATCCCTCAGCTGTGAATACATCTGATCTTTAGGTACTAGAAGATAAGTCTCTCTATGCTGTTACTGATTTATAAGAGTGATGAGAACCATCTGGATACTGTTAAGGCTTGAAGTGGAACCTCACTTCTCTGATTTTTGTATTAATTGAAATAAAGGTGTTAAAAGCTTATGTTTTGGAGGATGTATTGAGATTTGTCCACTGAATTCAGCAAAGGCCATTTGAATAGCCTCAGAAATATCCAATTCAAATAAAAGGTGATAAGAGGCAGGAAAACAGTGGAAAATTCCACTCCTGCAAGAGAAGTGAGTCTCTGTCGGGCTTTAACAACCAGCTGGGCCATCATTTCGTGTTGGGTACTGATGGTCTTGGTAGCTTGATGTGGTAAAAAAACCCATTGAATGATAAGCAAAGGGTCTGGTGCCTTGGAGTGCCATTGAAATATCAAAGCGTGGGGCTCTTTTGCTGGACGCAAAATTATTAAAAGGAAAGGCAGCTCAGGTGCCTTATGTGCAGCTTGCCAGCTAAGGCATCAGATATGCCTTGCAGCACCTGCTGAGCTTGTAAATTGAGTCATCTGAGTGATAAAAGGTCTGAATCTCCCTTCAGTGGTTCAAACAAAGGACTTAGCTCTGCATTTGGAATTCCTGATGAGCAGCACACCCAGTTAATTCTCAAAAGTTTTTGTGTGAAAGTTTGTCTGAATTTGCAGATTGTGGGAAGAAATTGAATGGACTCAAATGGGCCACCCCAAATACCTCCAAGGACAGTGTTGTTGTACCTTTTCAGAAGCTATGCAAAGTCCTGCCTGACTTCCAGCTTCGGTGACAAGGGCTAAGGCGTTCCCAAACATTTGGTTTTGGTTGGTTAACAAGCTTGTCTAAGCACTAGAAACAATTCTCAGTAAATACCATAATATTCAGGAAATCATCATTTATCCTTATTCTCAGTAGCAGTAAGCCACTGCTCTGGAGTACTTTCCAATTGTTCAGGTAGACCAAATTATTTCCCCAACTGTGTCAGAGTCAATGACTCCTGGCAAGACAAACAGTCCTGTTACCGAGGCAGATGATCCACCTGTGAGCAAGGCGTGATAACCAGGTTCCAGGAGTCCATAAATCCCTGTAGGGAGACAAAAAACTGAGCGATCCGTCAATGTTACTGTGTTATTGGAAGTACAGGTTGTCCAGTCCTGTACTTCCTGGAGTTGCTGCACGCAGGTCAGCAACAGTCTGGTGGGTAGGGGCTGGGATGGTTGGAAAGTGAGAGCTGGTCCTGGTTACTGCATCAGCTGCTGCATTGGCTGTGGGATATGTGTCTTTGCGTGTTGCCGTCCCGTGCTGCAAGATGAGTCTCCCTGTAAAGGCTGACCGTTGTGGTGAAACTTAGAGTGGCATTGATTAGTGAAATAAAGGCAAAGTCTCTGTCCTTAAGGGCTTTCTTTCTTTATCTGTAACTAATTATTATGTGTATCCAAAGGGAATAAGTCTGGATCTTTTTTGGGGCCGGGTCGAAAGACTCTCCTTCAGTGCTGTAAACGATATGTGTTTGACAGCTCTGGGGTGGCTGGTGGAATAGCGGCAGGACTGTAGGTGGCGACTCGGCTCTATCCCTGGCATTTGTCAGGGAGAGCATGCAGGCTGGGCATGGGGAGCAGGATCTGGGCAGGTTTCGGTCCGGCACTGCCACCGGGGCCGTCCCAGTGGCAGCCCTGCAGGCCGCCCCACTCCCTCCCTCCTCCTCAATCCTGTCCTGTGCACCCCAATATCTCCTACACTTTTTCATTATCTCAAAATTGTTTAAAGACATACCTTATAAGTATATTCATATTATTTGGTAAAATTCCTTGCATAAAAATAGATTCTTAATAATATTTCAAGAATTTTTTTCCCCTCAACACCCACATTCAGAAGAAAACACTGTAAATCTGTAAGTCATCAATCTTATTAATATAGACTTTTCTTTGGAGGCATACAAGTATCTTAATAAATTGTAAGTGCATGTAGTTTAGTTAAATAAAATATTTCCAGTGCGCAATAATTTGGCTGTAAACAGAACCACATTCTTANCTCTCCTTCAGTGCTGTAAACGATATGTGTTTGACAGCTCTGGGGTGGCTGGTGGAATAGCGGCAGGACTGTAGGTGGCGACTCGGCTCTATCCCTGGCATTTGTCAGGGAGAGCATGCAGGCTGGGCATGGGGAGCAGGATCTGGGCAGGTTTCGGTCCGGCACTGCCACCGGGGCCGTCCCAGTGGCAGCCCTGCAGGCCGCCCCACTCCCTCCCTCCTCCTCAATCGTGTCCATGACTGCCCTCCAAGCAGAAAGCATTCGTAGCTCTGGCACATGGCCAGGCAGCGTAGCCAGGTCATAGAGCTTTACACCGACCTTGTCCCAGTAGCAGAGAATACAAATAGAAGAGAGGGTGGTATCGGGAAACACGCATAGAAGTGACTTAAAGTCCTGCTTGAAGATAGGGGCGAGAAGGGCGAGCGTGGTTTCAGTAACGTTTCTCTTGTCGGACATGTTTTGTCTCATACTTCAGTTCCCCTGGCTTACCTGTCACATCGCAGCGTACAGGTGATTGTGGGCCCAAATGCCATTCTCTCACCATCACGATCAGTTCCAGAGGCGTTGTCGATTGCCGTCAGGTAGCCAGTCCTTCTCCTGTCACACAGAGCACCAATTATCAATGATTGAGAGAGAGACGGGAAGACTAATTGGTGGTCAGAATTAATTTTTTACTCTGTGCTACAAATGTTTATATATCATTCTAGGAAGGCTAGTAATTTTTTCACTGCAATGATTCAGTTAAACATCACACAAACAAACATACATTTTACATCTCTTGCTTGCAGAAGTTGAGTCAATCTTCTTTTCCTGTCGCCAGTCTTGATCCAATCTTTTTGTAATCTTCAAAGCTCTGTTTGTTCTCGCCAAGGCATTTTGGTTATCAAACTGACTATGCTAATTAAATTCACAATACCCTGTCCTGTGCACCCCAATATCTCCTACACTTTTTCATTATCTCAAAATTGTTTAAAGACATACCTTATAAGTATATTCGTATTATTTGGTAAAATTCCTTGCATAAAAATAGATTCTTAATAATATTTCAAGAATTTTTTTCCCCTCAACACCCACATTCAGAAGAAAACACTGTAAATCTGTAAGTCATCAATCTTATTAATATAGACTTTTCTTTGGAGGCATACAAGTATCTTAATAAATTGTAAGTGCATGTAGTTTAGTTAAATAAAATATTTCCAGTGCGCAATAATTTGGCTGTAAACAGAACCACATTCTTATAAATCAACCCTAATATTCATGGCATTTTCATTAATGTACCTATAATAAATATGGTAAGGGAGACATAAACACATTAATAACACACATTGCACTTAATAGCTTTTACCCTTGGAAATTCTCATCTAGCTCCTACAAAAGTCAATGGAAAAATTGCACCTGAATGCATTTAAAGAAAACTTGAACCAATGTATGTAAAAGCACTTTCAACATAAAAGAGTTTAACTACTGAACTATTGCTCTTCCTTCTCTTCACTACTTTTTGTTTCAACACCGTGACAGATCTGTTCTTGTTGCAGGGGCTTAATAAAAATAACAGGAGTAATACAGTTCATATCTCAGATGTGATACCTAATGAGGAATTCTTTTCAAAAATACATAAACACCAAATTTCTTCTCTTAGGTATGCTTCAGAGATATAGAGTAATAACTGATGGAAAAATGCCTATATCAAATGACTTGACTAACTAAAAGCAGCTATATTTGGTGTCTGTCCAGTTTTTATTTTAGCACAAGCTCTGAATAATTTTTTACTTAATTTTCTATGTAAGCTTAAAAATTTCTTTTTGCAAGTATGGTCTCTACAAGGGCACACTCCCCCTTCTGCTCCACCTCTCCATAATTTAGCAGTTTTCCTAATGGTATGGCATAGGCTCCAGCATTTATTTCTATAACATTCTGCTTTTTGTTAGAGCTGTTAGGGACATTCTTAATAGAACGTGTACAATTAGAAAGGGTGGATTAAAAGTTCTAATAGTTAAGAACTACTTAGGTGTTCAGTAAGTGCTCATGTATTTTAGGCAAATTGCATGGAAATTGCTGCCATTATCATGTCTTCACCAAGCCCACTAAGGGACATTTTAATCATACCTGGTTTTCCTCTTCATAAAGGGTTACTGCTACCAGCAGCAATGTGACAAGGAGACCTTTCAGAAAGAAAATGTATTACTTTTTAAAAGAAAATGAGAGCTGGAAACCTGAATAAAAGATAACCTGTTTTTTTTCCCTGGAGGAAACCAGAGCAACAAATAAGAACTCAAGCCCTAACTTTAAACCCCTGTGAACTCAAAATGAATTTTGTTTTGAACTACATTTATGTTTATCCTTGCCCTCTGGATGCAGACAGAAAGATGCTCTTATTCTCAGTGATAACTGCCTGAAGTAAGGAAACACTATAATATGATTCATTTCATGCCTCATTGACCTTGAATAAGACAGGACACTATGTAAATATAATGTAAATTTATTCCAGTGTTTGATACCTACTAACTCGAGTTTACTGGAGGGCAGGGGAATCATATACAAGAATATCCTTTGCTATCACAAGGCAAAAAATATAAACAAGTTGAGGAAGTACATCTGAGGAGTTTTGGTGTCAAGTATCAAATGACAACACCAACAACAGAGCTGGAAGCTGACACAACATAGATTTAATATAGAACAACAGAAATATGAACAGCTTATACTGATCGTTTGCATATGATTTCAATGCTTTTCCTAAAAAAAAAAAAAACCATAGAAGAGCGTTTTCTGCAGAAAGGTATATATTTGCTTATTTTTACTCTGTGTAATTGTTTTAGTAAAAACAAGCTCTGTCAGAAATTAACTTTGCAGCAAAATCATGCTAGATTTATGTTAGACTGTAGTAATAAGTCTCTTGCCTAACTAGGAAAACAAACAAAAATAGAGGCATTTTTTGAGAAATCATGCTCATTTTTAGTAAGGGAGGACAAGGGGCTAAAGAGCCTATGAATATTGGCAAAAGAAACAACAAATAAAGAAGCTCTGTGAATATATGGATTCACTTGCAAAGAATATACCTTTAAGTTGTTTAACCCACGACCTGAACTATAGAAAAGCAGGAACCTTTGCAAGAAGCCAGGCAAGTGCAGCAGTGACCAAATGCGAGTTGATTTTGGCATCCAATAACTCAAAATAACACACAATCTCTCCTGTCCTGAGAACCTGCCATAAGAGATGGAACCCAAATCATGGGCTGAATGGGCTCTGGACATTCTATGGATACTTTTTAGGGGTGACCCATAGACTGAGGGATTGATATCTGTGTGTATATCAAAAGATGAGGAGGGAGAAGGTGTTGAATGAGGGTGTATTGGGTAGTGAAAGACCCACTAGTGAGCATAATGTAAATGGTATAGGATAAGGGATGGGGATACTACCAGGTTCATCTATGATGGAGTTAATTTTCTTCACTGGGGCTGTGTTTTTGGTTTGTGATTAAAATACGTTGGGGTACAAATCCCCCTGGGCCCCATTCACACAGGCCCAGGAGTGTCCAAAGATGTGAGGACTGAGTTAAAACCTACCAAGAAACTAAGATACATAAATCCACCCAGACATGAGGTAGAAATGCAAGTTTAGTTTTAAATAAAGAGAGGATTTTTAAGTGCCTTAAAAATAAGAGTCTTTGTTAGTAAGTAAGACATGTAGTACCTAGTTTATAGTTCAGTGATATTGCCTTTTGCAAAGTTAGTTAAATTTTAGTCATAACAAAAATAATGTAACCTTGCTAGTAATCCCTAGATAGAACAGATAGAGCTATATATGTAGAATTTGTGTAAGAATTTACGAATATTAACACACATCAATTTTAGCTTAGGATAGATCCAATGCTTTTGTAGGGAGTTTGTGTTTAAGCCTGATTGGCTAAAAATAGAATAAAATGCACTAAGAATGTTAGAATGGGCACGTTCTGCTGTTGCTGCTGTTGCGTTTACAGCTGCTAATAAGATGCCACTACTTCTACTTGGGACTTTATGTTAGAAGGTTTCTGTGTACTGCTACGGACTGTAATAACTTTGCCTTCATGGGACTGATTTAACGATGCAATAAAGGACTTCTTTTACAACTACCCAGCTTCTAGTCTTCAGTGAAGATGCCCAGACCTCTCGGCGTCAAAAACACTAATGGTTGATATCACACTGGTGTTGATTGTTGAACAGCCCCCAGAGCAAGTAGGGGTGGTGGTGTGAAAGAATTTCAGAAGGGATACAGGCAGGACAACAGACCCAAACTGATCACATGGATGGTGTACTTACGGTTCATTTATTTGGAGGAAAAATTGCCAGTATTGTTGGGTGGGGTTTTTCTGGGAGGAAGGGAGAGGTGTTGGCTGTTCAAAGATGTGAAGTCTCTTTCAGATGTGCTACTTGTTGCAGAAAGAAAATGGTCTTCCATGCTGTTAACCTCATTGTTTTAATAAACCTTATTTTTCCCCCTAATTTCTGCAGTTATTAAACTATACTGAGAGCAATTTTCCAATCTCTTTACAGGTGATCTAGGGTTATGATAGAAAATTACCAAAATATAAATCATCACTTTTTATATGAACTGTCTGAGGAGGCAGGTGAATTTGAATGCTGACATTGAAAAAAGACTGCTGCTGAAGCAAGTTTGGGCTTAAATTAAGTCAAGTGTCATACGTGAATATTGACACTTTCTGAAAGAGCTTTTTTGACCCTAAAATTAACAAACAAGACAAACCATAGCAATCTGCATAATTAAAGGCATAAGAGAAAATGGAAAGAACCAGGCACAGCTATGGTAGAGTTTAGAGAGAAAAATAAAATAATAAATGTGACATTAATATCAGATATTAATGTTAGATCTCTGTTCTTACTATGAATTTACCTACAGGTTTTACCATTCTACTGTTTTTTATATGGCATCATTTTCTATTGAACCAATTTTAGAGGTAAAAATGTGAAAACCTTGAGTGATATTGAAATAACAGAGAAAGGACTAAATGTATAACATTGCAATTTGCCAGTTAATTTTTAAATGTATATGTTCTTTAAGCAGAAATGGTACCAAAGGCTTTGCTAGGAGAAACAAAGATTATGTGAAAGTGTAGGTCAAAATATTACATCCAATCCAGGAAATATACATTCTCTTGAAAAATTCTTTTATTTGTGAAAATATCCAACTGTGCAAATCTGCCTGATAATCTACTCAGACATATCATTTTTTTTACCTCAGTATGATGAATTGCTATGTTTATCATCTCACTCTACAAAAGTTCAATTAAAACAGAAAACAATTCTGTTTTCTGAATTTGTGCAAAATGTGGTGATTTAGTTTTTTGATTTAATTTGTAAAATAGCTTATTCATGTTGATCTAGATTTATAGCCTGCAAATAGGAAAAATCAAATACACCAAAATCAAACTTAAAGACAATCACTTTGCTAAACTGCAACTCCCTTTCTGTCAACATAGCCATAACAGAGTACATAATTTTAATACAATATAGTTGTACTGTGCAAGTGGTGTTTATGGAAAATGGAAATGTAAATGTATAACATTTGTGGTTTTGTTGAAAAAATACCAGTTAACTTTTTTTTTGATGTTACTGCATAATATTAAAAATGAAAAACAGGGAAAAATAGCACATAACAAGTAAAAGGTGTTCAAAATTTAATTAAATATTCTTGTATTTCTAAATCTGCACACATTTCCTTCATGGTCAAAATTTTTAAATGAAAAAAGTGGTCTAATGTATTATCTGCTAGGCAGCAATGAAAAATAAAGGAATAAAAGTGTTTATCAATACTTCCACAAAAGTGTCTGTCTTTAATCCCAAATGGATTAATCTGTGCAAGTTTGTCCAGCCAAATAAAAATTTCTGATTTCTGAGCCAAATAAATTATTTTAAATTTTATATCCCCTTGAGGATAGGAGTTCCAAACTCTCTGGAAATATTGCTATTTTTTTGGGAAATTCCTGCTGTTTCATTTGTTTCATTTGAGATTCTGTATAACGAAAAAAAAAATTGTTCATACCCTCCAATATTTAGAAGATCAAAACTATGCTATGCTAATATTTGCTTGCCTCTGGGAAAAAAAAGAGTTTTCATTTTTTACCTACTCTTTTCCAGATTAGAACACTCCTTCTTTTCTTCTGTCAACTTTCTTTTGGTGAGGGATGCTGATGAGAGCTTACAGCAATCTCCCACAGCAGACCCCCCTCTCATTTGCACACTTGCTGGCAGAAGCCTCCAAAGACTGTCTCCCTGAATTTTGTGGCCTCCCTACCCTATGCTAAGCCTGTTTTTACTTTCCCCTGGTCCTATTTAGCCAAGCGATTGTTACTTCCATTCTTTATAACATCTACCAGAAATTTACCAATATTGATGAGTTGTTTACAATTCCCTCAATCTGTCCTTGGGCTCATTTTAAATAATGATGCCATTATATGAAAATAATGATGGTTTCCTCATTAATGCTAGCCTTTCAGTCCATAGGGCATCTAAGTTATGTGTTGACATGATGGTTATGTTATTGCAACATACAATGGTATACTACAATAAAAATTAAAACATAAAGTATACACGGGCTATAAATCCATAAATGTATGATTGAATATGTATTATCTCTAATAGCAAGATATATTTTAATGTTCAAGGTAAGTTTGTACTTTGCTATATCTGCATCACAGTCATTGTGAAATCTTGGTAGGGGAGTGTTCCTGCCCTTTACTTCTTAGACTTCCAGTTTGTGTGTAAAAGAATTTGACTAGAACTGTATAATTTTGAGCTTGTCTTTTCCTCTTGAACTGAAGAAATGCTCATCTGGCTCAGGAAGGTGGAATGTGCTCCAACCTGAACTTTTTCTATGTAAGCAAATCCTTCCAGTGTAGCAACAGTCAAACAAGACTCCCCCAGTGTATGTGGCCCTCAATAGGTGGGTAACACCAAGAGGTCTTACACGTTTTTTGAAGCAGACTATGTATTTTGTTGTACAAGGACAGTAGTGATTTGTTCCCTACTTTGAAATGAGAGTAATAATATTTCCAATCTCACCAAGCTTTTATGTCACAGTAAATGAGTGAATGTTTAATTCGCTCAGACGCTATAGTAAAATATTCTCATTTTCTGGCCTCAAATAACCTGACTTGGAAAACACAGTTTGCTAATTAGGTGAAATTATACTTCCCCTAGGAAATTTGTGCAACAAATCTTCCTTGACACCATTGTGTGGCAAAAAAGTGCTGATCTCTTGCCCATGACTTCTTACTTAATTTAAAGAATCATAAATTACATGGTCAGATTGAGTACTTTGGGGAGGATTTCTGGATGTAAATGTCTCCAGCACTGACAGTTTTAAATCACTTTACTGGTTTTAACTGTGGTAAAGTTAATTTTCTTCAGGGTAGCTTATATGGTACTGTGTTTTGGATCTGTGACTAAAGCAGTGTTGATAACACAAGGAGTTTTAGATGCTGCTGAGCAGAGCTAATAGGGAATCAAGGGCTTTTCTACTTTTCACTGAAAGCAAGTAGGTTGAGTGATATGCAGGAATTTGGGAGCAGACATAGCCAGGACAGCTGCCTCAAGTGATCAAAGGGATATTCCATAGCATATGACATCATGCTCAGTATATAAAGCAGGTGGAAGGAGGAGGAA
>VYZR01097898.1:11369-44673 GCA_013400675.1 Oxylabes madagascariensis
ATAGCGGTTCTTCCACAGAAAATACTGACTTTAACGGGTAGAGTTTGTTGACCTGTACTTTAATTCTCTCTTTCTTTCTTAACGTATTTAAGAATGAATTTTACAACTAAAACCATCCAATAATTTGTGGCCCAGCCGTCAGGCAGTGCTGCTGCTTTATCTGTTAGTATAGTTTGAAGTGACTAAAACCTGCAGGAAGGAAAAGTCATAAACTTTGTGTCGAGTTTTCCAAAAAAAATGGATTTCAAACAGACATTTTAGATTAAATGTTAGGAAAATTAGTTGTGGAGTGGGGCTATGCCTATTAAAAAGCATGGTAACAGTATAATTACTGCTTAGGTATATACATGATCACTTTCACAAATCACATATAAATTATTATATATGCAAAGTTTGTAGCATGTTTATATACTTCTGGATGCACAAACCAGGAGTGTATAATTACTGGAAATCGTTTCTGATAATTTCAGTGGGAACATGCAGTATGGTGTTTTCAACCCCCTAAGCTGCTGTTTATTAAAATTCCTTTATTCTGTTTCTGAGCAACAAAGTGAACAAATTCTGGGCTTGAGCACTGGTATGTTTTTTGGTCTCAGATGCCTTCTCTTGTGTGTCTAGTGGATCTTAAATGGTACAACTTTGAGTTCAGTCACAGGGAGATCTTATGTTTATGTGTTTTAATAATTTGGATGCTGCTTTTGACCTGCCAACACATGGGCTAGAATCCTTTTCCACCTTTTAGACCGATGAATCCCATCTTTTTCCAGCAGGCTTGGTGCCCTATAAAATGGTCCATCACAAAAAAGTAACAGTTCTCTTTTTACTCTTAACTCTTTGGTTTCAGTGGGCTGTTGGTGAGCTGTGGTATTGGCAAAAAAAAAAGGCAAGAAAAAAAATCTCATTTAATTTGGGAAATATACAAAGTACTTAATTCTTCAGCAAATATTAGTCTTACCATAATGAAAACAGGATATAATCCTGAAAATCAGTAGTACATTAAATGTCTATTTAATTAAGTTTTCTGTAATCACAATTTACATCAGTTAATACAAGCACATTGCTTCATTTTAGCTCTGTGTGTTATTTCTGTTTACCAGAACATTAATACAGAACTGTTTCTACAACAGGGGCATTGGCAGGATTAATTGACATAGCTGCTGACTGGATGACTGACTTGAAGGAAGGCATTTGCCTTAGTGCTTTGTGGTTTAACCATGAGCAGTGTTGTTGGGGTTCAAATGAGACCACATTTGAAGAGAGAGATAAATGTCCACAGTGGAAAACATGGGCAGAACTAATAATTGGGCAAGCAGAAGTGAGTATTCTTTGATGGTCTTGTCCAACAGCTTGACTGAATAGGGGAAGAAAATAATGGTCTTAAGGTTAGGATTCTAAACATGAATTTGAGTTGTACTGTCTGTGCTATTTTTCAGCATTTGAATTGATTAATAGATTACAGTGCAATAAATGTGTATTTCATTAACTGCAAGGGGCCTTAGAGTATTGCAAATGTTAAGGAAGTTATAAGAATATAGAATTGTTAATAATGTGAGAATTTGATCATAGCTGTATGTAAATTAAATCAATTTATGATGTTCACTGATAACTAAGAATAGATTTATTTCATTTTTTCTACCACATTTTTTTAAATAAGGAAGATTTACTCAATATTCACTAGATTTTAGCAGCTATTAGCTATTAAAAAATATACCTGTTCTATGTTTGTTTTTTCTTTTTAAGATTAAGTGTTAGAATGCTTTCTACCTTCTATAACCCAGTCTGTGCTAATGTGTAGGTGTCATGACTTAATGCTTTTCAAACAAAATTCTCCCTCTTGGCAATAATTATCGTGCCTCAAAATGTGTGTATAAATGTACTTGCAAAATGAATACTTTTGGATTATTTTAAGTAGTGATTTTGCTCTTACGTCAAGTCTGTTTTCTGACTTCTTGTTTTTGCTTTTAGGGTCCAGGTTCATACATAATGAACTACATAATGTACATTTTCTGGGCATTGAGCTTTGCCTTCTTAGCAGTTTCTCTGGTGAAGGTATTTGCTCCCTATGCCTGTGGCTCAGGGATACCTGAGGTGAGGTCTAACTAATATATGTATATTATAGGTGTTTCATATTAATGTGTAGATTACTGCTGCTTTAGTGGGTCAAGGGGAAGGCAAGAGGAAGCACCCTGTGCCTTTGAAGAAATATATTAATACAAGCATTCAAAGTGAAAACATGTAGTTGTGCTAATTGTTTCTGAGAAATTAACCCAAATTTTAAAAAATCTCCTGGGTTAGTAGATTTTGCTTCTGTCAGGACCACTTTTTAAGGAAGCATTTGGATTAGTATACTCCTGAAGAATGATTTCCAAATCTCCCCTAATCCGCATCCTCCCTGTGGTGATAGGAGAACAGTGATTCATTGACACAATACCAATCATTTGATAGAGCAATCAATCTTCTGTTGTAATGGTTTTAGTTGCCTTAACTAGAACAAACCAATGGGCAGTCACAATGTGAAATGTGTAATATCCTCAAAAATTCACTGTTTATAATTGCTGTCTGCTACTGTCCGCAGAATGGGAGAGAAAAATCCTAAGTCAAATCAGTTCTGGTCAGTCTCACTTCTTCAGTTTTTCTGTAAAATTTTTTTTCAATCCGCCTCTGTTTAAGCCAGGAGTAGTTCTGGTGCCATTATTCCAGGAGAAATTTCATCTTAAATTGGTTTTCAAATCTAGCTATCTTTCCTTTCTAGACAGAGCTGCCCAGTGTTTTGTGTACATCCTATTTATGGACATGTCCTGTGATAGCTGTGTATTATTTACTCTATATGGGCATATTTTCCAGGCTAATAATAGAGCATTGTTAAGCACAGTAATACCTTTGGCAAGTGGTACATTTTTCTGGTGGAGATAGGCTGATCTTTTCCATCTTCATGTGAAGTAATCTGCTGTTGATTTTTATGCAGTGATGGTAAAACATGGAGAGAAAACAGGGGTGATATTGGTGCAAGCTGGGATGTTGCTGCAATAGATGACCTTGAGTATGATTTTTGCAGTTTTATTTTTCCTTTGGAAAAATTTTGGAAATTTTCTGCCTTTCGCTCAACAATTTACGTAATAAACAAATTAATCCAGTCTTAGAAGCTGCTGCAGATTAAATTTCTACTAAATGTAATTGATAATGTTGTATGTATGTTGATAATGTATGTATGTTGTAGTTGTATGTTATTATCCAGTGTTTTAGACTAAGTTGCAAATGGAAAGCTTCTGGCAAGCAGTTAAACTCAGTGTGGCAATATGAATGATACATGTTTTAAATTGTAACAAAGCTAGTCATTTGAAAAGGCTGGCTTTGAAGTTCTGCAGCTAAAATAAAAGGATGAATTATTTTCTGAAAACTGAAGAATGCAGTAACATACAGTTTTTTATTTCTTCCAGATAAAAACTATTTTGAGCGGCTTCATCATCAGAGGTTACTTGGGGAAGTGGACTTTGATGATAAAAACAATTACTTTAGTCTTGGCTGTTGCATCAGGTTTGAGTTTAGGAAAAGAGGGTCCTTTGGTTCATGTTGCCTGCTGCTGTGGGAATATTTTTTCCTACCTCTTTCCAAAATACAGTACAAATGAAGCTAAAAAAAGAGAGGTAAGTTCTTGAAAAAGCGTTTCTAGAATGTATTGAATATTGGTGCATTTGCACAGATCTGTTTAAAAGATGGTATTTGTTCTCTTGGACAATGTTTAGTGATTATCAGTAGTTATTTATTATGTTAAAAATAATGTATTATCCCCCAGCATTCTCACAGGTAAATAATTTTTATGGCAGAGTCAGTTTGTATTTCTTCCACCTCAGAAACTATTTGATTTTATTTAAATTCTTTCTGTGCTTGTCTCTGCATTTTGGTAATTGATGAGTGTCTTCAACTGTGAGGACAGCAGAGTACTTTGAATCCATAAAAAAAGTGCTCCTGGTGAAAACAGTGTTTTCTGCCTTGTTTCAGTTCACTGTTAATCAGAGTGTGGTGGGTTAGACTTGGTGCCAACCAAGCAGTTCTCTCATCCCTCTGTGTTGGCAGGACAGCAGGAGAGAGTAAGATGAAAAGCTCAGAGGTCAAGATGAGGACTGGGAGATTCCTCACCAGTTACCATTACAGGCCAAACAGACTAGACTTGAGGAAAGTTACTTGACTGCCAATAGTAGAGTAGAGAGAAATGAAAACAAATTAAATATATCTTGCCCCCATTGTCCCTCCTTGAGAGGCTCAGCTTCACTCCTAACTCTTCTGTCCCAAAGTGGCACAAGGGGATACTTTGTCTCTGCTGCTTCTTCCTCTTGATACTCTTTCTCTGCTCCAATGTGGGGCCCCACCTATGGGAGACAGTCTTTCACAAACATCTTCGGCATGGGTCCTTTCCAAAGGATACAGCCATTCAGGATTGCCCCAGCCTGGATCACCTACAGGCTGCAGTGCTTGCAAGAAACCTGCTCCTGCTTGGGCTCCTTTTCACAGGCCATGGCTCTTGCCAGGAGCTTGCTCTGGCATGGGCTGCAGGGTGGAGGTCTGCTCTGCCATGGTCCTCCATGGGCTGCCGGGAAACAATCTGTGTCACCATGGGCTTTGCCATGAGCTGCAGAGCAATCTCTGCTCCAGCCTCCTTCTCTCCCATCTAGTTCTCAGACACTCTTTCCATCCTTGTCATCAGCTTTGTTTCCCTCCTCTGGATGCAGCATATCCAAGGACTTTGACATTCCTGATGTGTGGGGCCCAGAACTGCACAGAGCACTCAGGGTGAGGCCCCCCAGGGCTGAATGCTGTGGGACAGTCATCTCTCCTGGTTGTCTGCTCGTGCTGTGCTTGATGCACCCCAGGATGGGGTTTTGCCCTCTGGGTTCCAGGGCACACCCTGCTGACCCTCGCTGAGCTGCTGCTGACCAGCACCCCCAGATCCCTCTTGGCAGGGTGGCTCTCCAGCTACTCCTCTCCCAATTTAGAATTGAGCCTGGTGTTACTTCATCCTAGGTGTGCAGTATTTGGACTCATTAGATTTGATCTCATTAATCATCGCTCAGGGCCTCAGTCTATCTAGATCCTTCTGCAAGGCCTCCTCTCCCTCAAGAGAGTTGATGGCATGTCCCAGTTTGCTATCATCAGCAAACTTAGCTTATAGCTATAGTGAGATTCTGTTGTTCATGTTTACAACATGGACTGCAACAAACCCCCTTGCCTTTATTCTTTTCCAGGTGTTGTCAGCTGCCTCAGCAGCAGGAGTTTCTGTAGCCTTTGGTGCCCCAATTGGTGGAGTCCTTTTCAGTCTGGAGGAGGTACGTCGAAAGATGGCACTGAAGAAAAAATATTTTTTAAAAATCTCTCTTAGTTTAAATAATCTCAGACTCCTTTAAGCTATGGAGTCTCTCCTAAGAAGGAAATTATTTTTGGACTCATATTTCAAAGCCAAGAGTCCTGTTACCAGCAAACTCCAAAAGATACTTTTTCTTTTCTTTTTTATTTTTTTTCTTGAATGAATGCCAGCTTTACTTTATTCTCAATTCTTTTATTCTGGAAAAGGGCTGACTCTGTTAATAATTACAGTTTACATACAGATAGAAACACAGCAGCTTTTCAGGGTAGGAGTTTATTGTGAAAAAAAAAAAAAGGAATAGGGCTCTTAATTTTTGAAAAAGGCTTTAGAAACTTACTGGACAGTTTTGTAAAGCAAGTTTTTAAACATTACTTAAAGCTTCAGACACAAAACACAATTGAATATGATAATCATTAAAATGGCTAATATACTGTAAAACTTAGCTCCAAAGCAAGCAAATTCTCTTCTCCAAAAAATGCTCTATGTCAAATTAGTTTTAATTGTTATTTTCAAAATATGTAAGAATGTTATTTCTATCATTGGCGTTTTTAAAGACAACTAAAACCGTAAAGATCTCTGAATTGAAAAGCAGCGAAAATATTCTTTCATGTATAGTTTTGTTATATTCTTAGGGGATTTTGAGGAATTCCTCTGTTGCTACAAAAATGCAGAAGAAAACTGTCTTGAAATTCAAATAGGGTTATGCGGAGCTTAAGAATGAAATTGCTTGTTCTGTTTTGAGGCCTTTAATTTTTTTTGTTAGTTTTAATTATACTTCTTAAATATAACAGATCTGTGAGAAACCTTTCAATATAGGTTGAAAGGAGATGAAAATACTAGCAGGAGATCTGAGAGTGCAGCTAGTACATGCTCTGGTACTCTTGGAGGCTAATAAGAGACACAAAGCAGAGCAGTTTCTAAACCCAAATTGCAGTGCATCATTTCCTAACAGTCTTAAAACAGCAGTGGTTTTGACATTGCTGAAGTGTTGACTTTAATTCTGAGTTNGTGGACTTTGATGATAAAAACAATTACTTTAGTCTTGGCTGTTGCATCAGGTTTGAGTTTAGGAAAAGAGGGTCCTTTGGTTCATGTTGCCTGCTGCTGTGGGAATATTTTTTCCTACCTCTTTCCAAAATACAGTACAAATGAAGCTAAAAAAAGAGAGGTAAGTTCTTGAAAAAGCGTTTCTAGAATGTATTGAATATTGGTGCATTTGCACAGATCTGTTTAAAAGATGGTATTTGTTCTCTTGGACAATGTTTAGTGATTATCAGTAGTTATTTATTATGTTAAAAATAATGTATTATCCCCCAGCATTCTCACAGGTAAATAATTTTTATGGCAGAGTCAGTTTGTATTTCTTCCACCTCAGAAACTATTTGATTTTATTTAAATTCTTTCTGTGCTTGTCTCTGCATTTTGGTAATTGATGAGTGTCTTCAACTGTGAGGACAGCAGAGTACTTTGAATCCATAAAAAAAGTGCTCCTGGTGAAAACAGTGTTTTCTGCCTTGTTTCAGTTCACTGTTAATCAGAGTGTGGTGGGTTAGACTTGGTGCCAACCAAGCAGTTCTCTCATCCCTCTGTGTTGGCAGGACAGCAGGAGAGAGTAAGATGAAAAGCTCAGAGGTCAAGATGAGGACTGGGAGATTCCTCACCAGTTACCATTACAGGCCAAACAGACTAGACTTGAGGAAAGTTACTTGACTGCCAATAGTAGAGTAGAGAGAAATGAAAACAAATTAAATATATCTTGCCCCCATTGTCCCTCCTTGAGAGGCTCAGCTTCACTCCTAACTCTTCTGTCCCAAAGTGGCACAAGGGGATACTTTGTCTCTGCTGCTTCTTCCTCTTGATACTCTTTCTCTGCTCCAATGTGGGGCCCCACCTATGGGAGACAGTCTTTCACAAACATCTTCGGCATGGGTCCTTTCCAAAGGATACAGCCATTCAGGATTGCCCCAGCCTGGATCACCTACAGGCTGCAGTGCTTGCAAGAAACCTGCTCCTGCTTGGGCTCCTTTTCACAGGCCATGGCTCTTGCCAGGAGCTTGCTCTGGCATGGGCTGCAGGGTGGAGGTCTGCTCTGCCATGGTCCTCCATGGGCTGCCGGGAAACAATCTGTGTCACCATGGGCTTTGCCATGAGCTGCAGAGCAATCTCTGCTCCAGCCTCCTTCTCTCCCATCTAGTTCTCAGACACTCTTTCCATCCTTGTCATCAGCTTTGTTTCCCTCCTCTGGATGCAGCATATCCAAGGACTTTGACATTCCTGATGTGTGGGGCCCAGAACTGCACAGAGCACTCAGGGTGAGGCCCCCCAGGGCTGAATGCTGTGGGACAGTCATCTCTCCTGGTTGTCTGCTCGTGCTGTGCTTGATGCACCCCAGGATGGGGTTTTGCCCTCTGGGTTCCAGGGCACACCCTGCTGACCCTCGCTGAGCTGCTGCTGACCAGCACCCCCAGATCCCTCTTGGCAGGGTGGCTCTCCAGCTACTCCTCTCCCAATTTAGAATTGAGCCTGGTGTTACTTCATCCTAGGTGTGCAGTATTTGGACTCATTAGATTTGATCTCATTAATCATCGCTCAGGGCCTCAGTCTATCTAGATCCTTCTGCAAGGCCTCCTCTCCCTCAAGAGAGTTGATGGCATGTCCCAGTTTGGTATCATCAGCAAACTTAGCTTATAGCTATAGTGAGATTCTGTTGTTCATGTTTACAACATGGACTGCAACAAACCCCCTTGCCTTTATTCTTTTCCAGGTGTTGTCAGCTGCCTCAGCAGCAGGAGTTTCTGTAGCCTTTGGTGCCCCAATTGGTGGAGTCCTTTTCAGTCTGGAGGAGGTACGTCGAAAGATGGCACTGAAGAAAAAATATTTTTTAAAAATCTCTCTTAGTTTAAATAATCTCAGACTCCTTTAAGCTATGGAGTCTCTCCTAAGAAGGAAATTATTTTTGGACTCATATTTCAAAGCCAAGAGTCCTGTTACCAGCAAACTCCAAAAGATACTTTTTCTTTTCTTTTTTATTTTTTTTCTTGAATGAATGCCAGCTTTACTTTATTCTCAATTCTTTTATTCTGGAAAAGGGCTGACTCTGTTAATAATTACAGTTTACATACAGATAGAAACACAGCAGCTTTTCAGTGTAGGAGTTTATTGTGAAAAAAAAAAAAGGAATAGGGCTCTTAATTTTTGAAAAAGGCTTTAGAAACTTACTGGACAGTTTTGTAAAGCAAGTTTTTAAACATTACTTAAAGCTTCAGACACAAAACACAATTGAATATGATAATCATTAAAATGGCTAATATACTGTAAAACTTAGCTCCAAAGCAAGCAAATTCTCTTCTCCAAAAAATGCTCTATGTCAAATTAGTTTTAATTGTTATTTTCAAAATATGTAAGAATGTTATTTCTATCATTGGCGTTTTTAAAGACAACTAAAACCGTAAAGATCTCTGAATTGAAAAGCAGCGAAAATATTCTTTCATGTATAGTTTTGTTATATTCTTAGGGGATTTTGAGGAATTCCTCTGTTGCTACAAAAATGCAGAAGAAAACTGTCTTGAAATTCAAATAGGGTTATGCGGAGCTTAAGAATGAAATTGCTTGTTCTGTTTTGAGGCCTTTAATTTTTTTTGTTAGTTTTAATTATACTTCTTAAATATAACAGATCTGTGAGAAACCTTTCAATATAGGTTGAAAGGAGATGAAAATACTAGCAGGAGATCTGAGAGTGCAGCTAGTACATGCTCTGGTACTCTTGGAGGCTAATAAGAGACACAAAGCAGAGCAGTTTCTAAACCCAAATTGCAGTGCATCATTTCCTAACAGTCTTAAAACAGCAGTGGTTTTGACATTGCTGAAGTGTTGACTTTAATTCTGAGTTGTTGAGCTTTTTACCAGTGTAGAATCTGCTGGAGTGCCACTGCTCCAAGTGACAGGAGTAATTTTTTTAGCTTGTACCATGTGACCAGCAGTATTCTAACAAGTGCATAAACCTATCTTTCCAGGTTTTTAATTGAATCACTGATAGTTCTCATGTATTGTCTTTTGCAGGTCAGCTACTATTTCCCACTGAAAACTTTATGGAGATCGTTTTTTGCTGCTTTAGTAGCTGCATTTGTTTTAAGGTCCATCAACCCTTTTGGCAATAGCCGCCTAGTTCTTTTTTATGTGGAATATCACACTCCTTGGTACCTTTTTGAACTGCTTCCTTTTATTCTTCTGGGAGTATTTGGTGGGCTCTGGGGAGCATTTTTCATCCGAGCAAATATTGCATGGTGTCGTCGACGCAAATCTACAAAGTTTGGGAAGTATCCTGTCCTGGAGGTTATTATTGTTGCAGCAATAACAGCTGTGATTGCGTTTCCTAATCCATATACAAGGCTAAACACCAGTGAGCTTATTAAGGAGCTCTTCACAGACTGTGGGCCACTGGAATCCTCCTCGCTCTGTGACTACAGAAATGATATGAATGCAAGCAAAATAGTAGATGATATTCCTGACCGTCCAGCAGGCACTGGAGTCTATTCAGCTATATGGCAGCTGTGTTTAGCACTCATATTTAAAATAATCATGACAGTCTTCACTTTTGGTATCAAGGTAAGTGTGAAAGCAGTAGCTCTTATCTGCTGTGATCATTTAATTACTGCCTTTCTCATTTCCCATCTCTCAAAGCTAGAAGCGTTGTTTCTTTTTTTTCATGTTATTTCTTTAAAAAAAAGGTCTTTTTACTTTTGGCTTATAAGCAAGTCTTATAGCAAACAGTATTAACTTTAATTAAATTCAGAATGGCCCTTTGTTTAGCTGAATAGAAACGTACTAAATGCAGTAGGGAGCAGTAAGCGTGTGGATGGATGGCTGTTTGTACGGGCCTGATTCAGCAATAAGGGACGATTCTAAAATTTCCAAGAGCAAAGTTCAGCATAACCACTCAGGTTCCCTACTCCTGTTACTTGGAAGAAGAATAGACTGCACCCCTTACACTGACTCATTGGTGGTAATTCTTACATCCACTCTTCTCTCCATTGTTCACACACATATAATTACTACAGATGTTAAAGGGAGACAGTGATGATTTCTTTAGCTGTATTTTCCAGTATTGCATGTCATGAGAATAAAGTGAGCTTTGTTCATGTGACTGTAATGGGAATTTCTTCTCCATTACAAGCCGTGTAATTTTTGGTTTTTCCAGTTGTTTCATAGATCTGTTTTGGAGGTGGCTTCAGCTTCTCCCCAGTCTGTGGCTGTTTTCTGAATGATGATGTGTATCTGTCATGCCTTCATCATTTTCTATCTTGTCAGGCTCCCTTCATAGTTTTTTGCGACCACATCATTATCCAATGTGTCTTAATGCAAACTTCTGTAGGATGTTCACTAAGCAAGATCTGTGTTTAAATTTGCCTTAACTTTTCAGTTCAAGTTGCTGTTCCATGTGACAGCATGCATGAGAAAATACTTCCTTTCTGTGAGGGCATTTGGTCATTGGAATATGCTGTGCAGAGAACATCCTTGGTAATACAAGCCTGGACAGCCTGCTGTAGGTGACACTGCTTGAGCAGGGGTAGACAATCTGGGGCAGTCATCTTCAACCTCAACTATTCTATAGCTAGAACAATGACATCATGATGTGTTTCTCATGTTTCGATATTTTACAAGATGTTGCAGGTTGTTATTTGAGGTTATGTTCTATATGTTGGCTGGTGGGTCAGAGGAATCTTAGAGTGTGTATTTTAAATGCTAGTCTTCCTTAGGTCCATAATCCAGACAGTGTTCTGTGATGTGACTGCTTCAATCTATGGTTTAGTTTTGTATTCACTTACTGAGTTTCATTTATATCTAAGACATTTTTTTACCATTAACGTGTTTATGTGCATCTGGCTCTTTGGCATGGGGTTGTCACCACAGGGTCACACTGCATATTAGAATTCACTGCTTTACAGAATGGGAGAGCTTATACTTCATTTGGATTTGGTTCCTTTTCTCAGAACTTCAGCATGGTGGAAATATCTTTGTGAAGGTGTGAGAATATATTTATTACTTTGCCAATAGGCAAGGAGTCATATTGCTGTCATTGATGGAACTGTGCTACATGAATTTCTTGGAAGCTTTAAAGCGTGTGGTTGGTTAGAATGTCAGCCAGGATCTGGAGAAGAGGATGTTACTTTAATGATACTTATTTGCTTTAGGCTTTATCTCCATAAAAGAAGCAAATCCGAAATAGAAGAAAAAAAAAAAGAAAAGAAATAATATTACATTGTCATTTAAATCATTATAAAGAATTCTCTGGGCTCTCAAGGTCTGTTCCTGGAGCTGTAGCCATCTGCAAACACATATCTTCCCCACAGGAACTGCTTTCCTGTGAGGTGAGCAAAGCTACCCAGCTGCTGCCAGTGGGGCTAAGTGATTCCTGCTTCTATTACTGCTGTGGACATGCATTACCAGGATGCTGATATGGCAGGGGTTTGGCACATTTTGGTTTGTTTTTGTTTGTTGTTTTTTTTTCTTTCATGCTTTTGTACCTATAATGTACTGCTTATTATCAGTAGACTCATTACTATGTCTAAATGCTGATCAACAGGTGGGAAGGAGTTACAGTTTTGCCTTAGAACATGACTGGTACACAGCTGCACTACCAAAGAAGTGGGAAGTTGTACCCATATCCTAATCCTTGCTTCTTCCAAAGATGACACGTGACACAGAACAAATCTTTTCCTCTGGAGTGTAATTTGAAGTTGTTCAAAAGCAAGCCCCAGGGAAGAAAGCTGAGAAGAGGAAAAACTTAGCTGTTTTCCCTTTCTCTGGGAAGATTCCTCTCCCCTTTGTGGTTTGTGATTCATGGGCTTATGCGAACAAATGGGCATGTGAAATCATAATTACAGTTAGACTTGTAACCATTATCCACATATGATGGAAAGAAGAGGAGCCTAGTGCTTAGGAAGTTATATTTCTGAATGACCAGAAACGATTTGGATACGGTTTCCACGTGGAGACTGAATTTCTGTGGCATACTGCTAGCACAGTATCTGAGCTAGTTTCAGAGGTTTATTTAGTTACTTTTATATTGGAAATATGGGATTTTTTTCTGGGTACTATTGTACTGTTCACCAAGAAAGAATTTCACTCAGGAAGAAAATTTGATTTTAGCAGTTAGGAAGGTGCTTAGATGCATAATTAATTGTGGGAAATAACAGTAGTGGTAAAAATGCGCAATTTGAATGCTCGACTAAAATGATAGCATTGAGCATTACCTCTATAAACACTGAAATATTAGGTAATTCAGTATAGGAATTAAGGATTATTAAACTTTTTCCCAAAACCCATGCTGCTGACTGCCTTACACAAAGTTTGTTTTTCCTTGATTTGTTGGTTAGAAATTTATCTTTGCAACCACAAATACAGACAAAATGTAAAGTAATAATAATTATAAGCTATGTTTTCTTTTCCTTGGTTTGTTGTTAGAAATCTTTGCAACCATAAATATAGACAATATATAATAATACTAACAACAAGAATTCTGAAATATATTTCTGCACCAGCTATTGAATACCACAGCAAAATCCCATAGTTGGAATTCCATAATACTTAAATTTCAGAGCTGTACAGTACAAGAAAAATTACGTTATGTGTCCTGTTACAGCAGGAGTGCAATATTTAATTATATTATTTCAACAAGATGGGATGAGGTGCATTTAGACAAAGTAAAAATTCTACTCCTCTTTTTAGTCACATCTGTACCTCGGTCACAGTGTAAGATATTTTGATGTTACCAACTGCTGTGAGGAGAAGCAGCAGGCATTTACAGTTTATTAAGACATTTAGGTACCAGTATGTTTTTTCGAAAAATTAGCTTTGTAAGGAGAAGAAGAGATACACAACAGTTTCTTTATATGAAACTGCTGATAAAAGCAGGTTTGCAATAATATTTTACTAAGCCATGGTTGTGTGATGACGCTTTAGTTAGTAGCAAAAAAACATTTTAAGTAACTCAAACTACAGTAGGAGCTTTTTTTTTCTTTAACCTATTGTGTTACCTACTTTTTGCAGTGGGGATTATCTTGCCTTTTTCCCTCTTAGTGTGTTTAGCATTCTATATACACTCATTTATATAGAAACAGCGATAATAGTACAAAGCGTCTTTTAAAAATCACCTGTTTAGTTAATTTATAGCAGTGTCAGGAAGCGGTTTAGGAAGGCAGTCCTGTTTAGTAAGTGAATGTCGACTCTGAGGAACATGAAAAATAAGTGAGACAGGAAATGATTAGAAACACTCTTAGTATGATTAGCACAGCTCACACTGGACATGCACTTAGCAGAGAATTCTGCTATTGACACTGACTCTAGTTTGTGGTCCTGTATTGGTGGTAGATTTTCTATTAAACACAGTAAGATACAAACAAACATGCTCATTAAAATGGATTCTGCTAATCAAGTCAATCAGAGATATCAATAGCATTCTGTTAAGTTCTACTAACCTTCCAAGGTCACTTTACATGATTTTAACCTTACAGATTGAGCATTTGCATCTCTTTCAGAAAAAAAAAATACAAAAAATCCGTTGTTAAATGATGTGTCAGGTGTGTTCCCAGCAGCATGACAACAGTTCTGTTTTTGTTGCAGGTTCCATCTGGCTTGTTCATACCTAGTATGGCAATTGGAGCAATAGCAGGAAGGATTGTAGGAATCGCAGTGGAGCAACTGGCTTACTATCATCATGACTGGTTCATTTTCAAGGAGTGGTGTGAAGTTGGAGCTGACTGTATTACACCTGGTCTTTATGCCATGGTTGGTGCTGCTGCATGCTTAGGTAAATAAAATATAACAAATAAGTATCTGATTTCTTCATATATCAAAATAATTATTAAAAAATGAAAGGAGATACAAATTTATACTGTTTTGGAACACCTACTTATAGGGTCTTCCCTCAAGAATACATTCACATCTCTACATAAGACCCTCAAATCCTTGTTATCTGAAGAATAATGTGAAACCTAAATTGATGAGAAATAGGGAAATTTTAGTAGTGTTTGCTTTCTCTTTTTGGTATCAAGAGATGTCATTACTACATTGGTCAGAACGATCAGTTCCTTGAAATGTATGAAGCAGAGCATTTACAGTGTCAGCTACAGTTAAAATTATTAGAAGGAAGTGGTGTGATCAGCTGCCACATCTACATGAATTGCAAAAACTGTTCTTGAAATTCATAATCCAAACAAAAGTGTTAGAAGTGTGTAAGGTATTTTTAACAAGTCTAATTATTGAAAGTCAGCCTCATGGAAAGAGGCTTAAGTTGGGCACCTAAAGTTGTCCTTGTTTATAACTTGGCCTTAAAAATTAAACTGAAAAGCTGTTAGGACAGATTCTGCAAGAAGTAGACCTTTTCTTTAAGGAAAGAAAAGTGTTTGGGCAATCAAACTAGTGAAACACATTTAGGTTTTGGGGAGGTTGTTCTGGTTTTTAATAGTGCATATTGAATCACTCTTGAATGCATTGAAAGCTAGTTCATATTCTTTCATTGAATGAGGATATGGCATTAGAAACCTTTGCAGAAAAAAATGATTTTAAATAGTAACAGAAGAGAAATATAATCCCTGTCTTCTGTTGTCCAAGAAAGAGATTTCTTTTCATCAGATCATAATTCTGGTTAGCTTTTATGATTAAGCAACAGCATTAAGTTCCTAGTCCTTTGGACAACATAGCTGTTGATCTGCTACCTGTGACGTTTTTGCGTTAGTTCCATTCTTTTTTCAAATTCTTATCTTACTGGATTTTCTTGCATTTCACAGTACTTTTAACCCTGATGTGCTATGGAGATATACACAGTTTTATTCTTAGTTTACATTAAATAATTTCACATATTTTCCAACTCCCTTTATTACCTCACTTTCTATGAATTTTCCCTAAAACTCTCTTTTTCATTTCTAGAAGTTCTGTGTCAATTTTCTCTGTCTACTTCTGTTGGTATTAGCAGAAGGATGTTTGTCAGATGACCTTCATGTCAAAGTTATGTTTGTAGGTCTCAGCAGGAAGGCAGAAAATTCTAAAATCATTGTTATCTGATACTCAAATGTTACTGGCTATCATTTTCCTTGCAGGTGGTGTGACAAGGATGACTGTGTCCCTGGTAGTTATTGTCTTTGAGCTAACAGGAGGGCTGGAATATATTGTGCCCCTAATGGCTGCAGTCATGACCAGTAAGTGGGTAGGAGATGCCTTTGGTAGGGAAGGCATCTATGAAGCACACATCCGACTGAACGGGTATCCTTTCTTGGATGCAAAGGAAGAATTCACTCACACAACTCTGGCTGCTGATGTGATGAGACCTCGGAGAAGCGATCCACCTTTAGCAGTTCTGACACAGGATAATATGACTGTCGAAGACATAGAAAACTTGATCAACGAAACCAGCTATAATGGTTTTCCTGTTATTATGTCAAAAGAATCGCAGAGACTAGTGGGTTTTGCTCTAAGAAGAGATTTAACTATTGCAATAGGTAATTAACTTTCAGTACTGCATTATTACATACGCCAATTTAAATTGTATAATATTATTTTATATTTAAAATAGAATTTACTCTGTATGTTTATAGACTCCAGGTTAAGTATATGATATCTTAAGTATATGATAATATATATCTTCAGTAGCAGGCTCTGAAATGAAGAAAATCCTCATCTCTTTGTTTCTGTTGTAAAAAAAAAGTTGTCATACTCAAGGAGGTCAAAACATTATCTAATCTGGTGGTTTTTAGGTTTTTGAGGCTTTTGATAGTATCTCATTTCCTCAAGTAATGCAATACTAACATTCTTCAAAACTGAGTAATTCTCATTTTTGACCAGCAGTATTCTGTGAGAATTACTGTCCAAGTAATTTTTAAATGTATATCCCACTTCTTTCTGACAGTGTGTTATTTACTTTTTTTATAACAACCAAGGATGTATTATGGAGAGATAAGTGCAATATTAATTATTTTAGATTTAGGTTTTTCAATCTGTTTGTGTAACGGGAAATTTGTCCCTGGGCACATGAGCACACAAGCCCTGTTTGGGACATCTCTTTCTGGGTGAGTATTAGTGCTTGTGTGGTACTTGTGACAATGCTTTGTGCACTGGCAGGAAACCAAATAACCAAAGGAAGAAACACACTGCTATGTAAAAAAATGTTACAGAACTGTAATATTTAGTGCATGAAATAAGTGATGGAAGTAGCATCTTAAACTACTTTTTTTTTGATACATACCTCTTAAGCAAAGACACTTGAGAAATGGACAGAAGTCTCCTGAAAAATTTTTAAAACATGTGTTGTGAACATAACATGGTTTACTTCAGTGAGATTTTTGCCTGTGGTCTTACCTACTGCGTATACCATGGAATTACATTATGTAGGATGTATATGAATATACAAAACTTGAAAATTATTGCCGACACCATACTGGTTTAAGTTTGCATTTACTTGAGTAAATGGGGGAATAGCAGAACATTTTTCTTAGATGCTGAGATTATGCAGTGAAAGTTGCTTAGTCTTCTTGGGTTGTGTCTGTCTTAAGAGTCATTGTGCCCTGGCAGCCAGGAGGGCCAACCCTGGCCTAGGGGGCATCAGGCACAGCATCACCAGCCAAAAGGGAGGGGATTGTCACACTCTGCTCTGCACTGGGGCAGCCTCACCTCGAGTCCTGTGGATGGTTTTGGGTGGCAGATTACCAGAGCATTATTTAGAGATTATCCTAAGAGGGGCCACAAGGATGGTGAAGGGCCTTAAGGGCCATATGAGGAGCGGCTGAGGTCACTTGCTCTGTTCAGCCTGGAGGAGACTGAGGGGAGACCTCATCACAGGCACTGATCTCTTCTGTGTGGTGCCCACTGACAAGACCTGAGGGAATGGCCTGAAGTTGTGTCAAAGAGGTTTAGGTTGGATATTAGGAAAAGGTTCAGGGGGCTGTCAATTGAGACTGGCTTTTCCCTGGCAGTTTCTTCAGGAGCTGCGTATATTATTTTTTTAGCCTTTCCACCTCTTTATAGTAAATAAAAGTTACTTATTGGAGTGAGAAAACCAGTTGAATAATGACTAAAGCTGAATGGCAAATGGCTTTTGTGATTTTTGCACAACCAATTCCTGGGGATAAAGCACTGGCAACGAAAACATACGCGAGAGCCTGGTAGTGTTGATTGAGCTGTCTGTCTGCACTAACATCTTAATCCAAGAATGTAAATTCTTCCTCCTCTGCTGTTTTTCCCCCTTCCCTGTGTTTCTTAAAGAAAGTGCTAGAAAGAAGCAGGAGGGGATTGTTGGCAGTTCCAGGGTATGCTTTGCCCAGCATACCCCATCGCTTCCAGCAGAAAGCCCTCGACCTTTGAAGCTCAGAAGCATACTTGATATGAGCCCTTTCACCGTGACAGACCACACACCAATGGAAATAGTGGTGGATATTTTCCGGAAGCTGGGTCTGAGGCAGTGCCTTGTAACACACAATGGGTGAGTAAAGTGGCAGCAATGCTGTGAATTTTGTTAGATTCAGTAATTTTCACTTCCAGAATCAGAGTATTTGAACCAGGATATACACCAGGATCATGGTATTTGAACCTGTAAGTTTGGTATTGCAACTGAGGACCCCAGCTGTTCATTAAGAATGTGGTGTGCTGTAGCACCTCTCTCTGAAATTCTTACGTCTTCCTTGTATTCCAAGTAAGCAGGCAGACGATTTCAGTCATTTTATGATGTTCTGTTAAAAATTTACTGCCATTCAGCAAGCTTGGTCAGTGCAGCTTGCTTGTGGAGCAGATACAACTTGTTTTGCAGAAGTTTAGTCTTGTGCGCTGCACAGTCTAAGGCCTAGTTATTATCTATGTTCTGTCAGCATGCCGTGTATCAGCAGTTACTGAACATCTACAAATCCTGGGTTCATAAAGAGTAAAGGAGAAAATGATCCAGTCAGTATCTCTTCTTCTGGAGTCTAGTGATGGCGATTACCACCAAGCTTTTGTTTTTTGGAATACTAACAACTAAACTGCTGCTAGTTCTGGAACTTCAATCTGCAACTTTTGTTTCTACAATTCAAAATATTTAAGATTTAGAATGTTTGTAAATGAGACCGTTGGGAGCTGTCCTGTGATTGTCTACTAAATAAATCAGCCCCCAGCATGGAAACTAAATGTTCACTATAATTGCCTCTTATCTAAACTGCTCCTTGTTTTTTTACATAATCTTTTTCTGTGCAGCTGTTCATTTAACATTCTGCTTTCCTGTATCTCTTGCATTAAACACTTGACATGCAACATCAAAGCTCCTACCACCATAGTATCTTGCTTTCCATTTAGCATGTCTTTTAAGGCACCTAGGGAGTGAAATGTTGTCTGCTCATTCACATGTTTAGGATTGATCAATGTCCTTGGGACAAGAAATCTGAAATTACTGGGACTTTCTTAGTTTTTCTGTGGGCAAAAGGACTGCTCCTATATGTGGCAAATGTTTAAATATTTCATTGGTTTCCAAGTTGGGGTTTTTTTTCAGATGTATTTTAAAACAAATTTATTTAAATGTTCTCCTGCCTGTTTTTTTTTTTTTTTTTTTTCCTTCAATGTATGTCTGTATGGAATGGCAGGTAGTGTTTCCAGAAACCTTTCTCTGGTAGGGAAAGGACATAATGATCTGACACTTAGAAGTTAGTGTATGCATGCAGTTATTCTTCTTTTGGGGAGGGAAATTGGAATTGATGGAACTTCACTGAAAAATGTTTACTATGATAATTTTTTTCCATAGCTTCTGTTGTGGTTGAGTGCTCAAACATTGATGTTGATGCTAAAATCTTCTCTAAAGAAAGCTTGATCATGCAAAGCTATGTCAAGCTCTATTATAAACTTTTGTTTTCTGATAAAGTAGCAGGAAGTATGGATGGATTTAATATTTATTTTATCCTACTTCATTTTACAGATCTGTGACATTCCACAAGTTCACTGTCCATTACAAGAAGAGCAGATCATAAATACTAGTAGTGGTGGTGTTTAGCCATGGCCTATAGCCTTGTGGATATCAAGGACTAATTTATATTTTGGCTGGCAGATTTCCTGCAAACTGAATATACCTTTTTAAAGACTTGCATCAACATACTGATTCCAATCCAGATTGGATTGTACAGAAATTGGTGCAGATGACAGAGAGCCTTACTCCTCCAAACTTATACCAGTATATCCATTTCAGGGACTTGCTCTTGATTTGTCCTGTCATGAACAAGAAATTTGTCTGAATTTGTCTAAGGACACCAGATAGCCCAGCTCTGTAGGGCAGCTTTGAGCCTCACTTGCTATGACTTTACACAGTTATTACTTTATTCATCTACTGTAGCTTGTTAAAATGTGAATAATTATCTGTATGTGTGAGGTGAAGTAACTATTAAACAAAGGAAATACAAAGTAGATTTTCGTTTTGGTGCCTTTAAAACCCCAAAATATGTGAATTTAGGGTGAAGGAATAAAGTTTGCTACCCTGATGTGTACGTGATAGGAGAAACAAAATGGTGGTTGAAGAGCCAATTGTGTTCAGCATTTCGGGAGAAAAAGGAAAAAGGCAAAATCTGGGAAAGGTTACTGACTTTCAAACAAATTCTCATTTAATTATCTCATTAGCTTTCCTGCAACCATTCTTTCCATTCTTTTTCTTTTTTCTGTTTGTTTTTTTGGTTTTTGTTTTTTGAGTTTTTTTGGTTTTGTTTTAGTTTGCTCTAATCCTTTTTTATTATGATTAGAACTTTCTTTTTAATTTGATTTCACACACAGTTATTAGCATAACATAATCTGTTGCAGGATTGTCTTGGGGATCATCACAAAGAAGAACATATTAGAGCATCTCGAGCAACTAAAGCAGCACGTCGAACCCTTGGTGATTAGATATATCAGATCTCATAATTAGACACATTAGAAGTCAGGAAGCATGAAACTTGTGAACTGTTCAGGGCTTTTACGACATCAGCTGAACAATGAAATCTTCTTATGCTCAAAATTTGTATTAAACATAACATGCAAAATCCTTTTGTAGAAATGAAGCTGTAAATGTGAACATACTGTTAGTCACAACATTAAAGGAAAGTAAACAGTAAGCTTTCTGATATTTGTGTTGTTGAGATCACATCGATCCAGCTGGTTGATCTCTAGGATTCCCCCGGTGGGAAGGCACGCACCAAGGAATACTTTTTCTCTGCCTAATGCAAAATAAGATTTTCGTATATGCCAATTTCTTTTTTTGATTTGGACAGCTTTAAATAGCCGTTAAATAGCAAAGTATCACATCTTTTGAGAAGCAAAGATAAGCATGTTTTAAATGCATCATTAGATCTTCCCTGTAATCCCCCTTTATCAACATGATTTTTAAAAAATATTTAAAAATATTTTTTGGCAGAAAATTTTGCTAAAGTCTGATTTAGCAAAATTAGATTTTACGTAAAGTCTGTGATTTTGCCGCTGTTACCTACAGCAGTGTACTCGTTTACAAAATGTGCAGTGATACCAGCCACCAAGTGGCCTGCTACTATGTTGACTGCTGACTTCAGAATCTAGATATGGTTTTAACCATGATGTTGTGAACTAACCCCTTAGATAGCTAGCACACTTTGTTTTAATTTGGACATGGGTTGCTAGTTCCATGTGTACTAAACATATCCACCATGTTTAGCTGCTTATGTGCAATACATGCTAATTATGTTCTCATTTTACGTTAATATTTCACAAGTATTTCATGCATCCTTTAATAAGACAAATTGAAACGTACTAACCAGAGTAACAAGGGCAGCAGCTCATTCATTCTGCTCTTTGCTTCTCTTGTGATATTATCCTTTTGGACAGTCTCACTCTATTTGATGTTCCGCAGTTATAGTTTTAAAAGACCCTGTCATAAGAGCACAGTATCTAAATTGGAAAATGAAAATTTTATTACTCAGTTTATTTTTTTCTAGAGCCATGAGCTCCAAAAACTAATTAACTGTTGTTTATTATACAAAAGTTTCATGGCCAGTACCTTGTGCTCCTATGAATACATTCAATCTGAGCCAGTGTGTCAGACTGGAAGGATCCTTCTGGTTTAAAAAAGGAGGGGAGTTTGATTTGCTTGATTTGGGGCCATCAAGTGGTACATGACTTCTGATGGCTAGGTTGGAACATGCCTCCTTTATGAAATGGGATCACTATCACTTCTTTTTCATACCTCTCTTTTCTTTGTCCCTCGTTGTTACTTTTTTGTTGGCATATGCTAATCAAAATTTGATTTTTGTAGAAACAAAAAGTTAAATAAAAAATTGTAATGGGCTCTACTTGTATGACTTGTATTTCATTAAAATGGACTACAGCTGTCAGAGACCATCTGATACGGTGTCTCAGCATTGCTGTGTTTTATCAAACTGGTGGTTCCTCAACATTTTGATAAATAAAATGTTTCTGTTTAAATAAGAAAATCAGGCTGTTTACTTTTGCTCTATTCCTGTCAACAAAAAGGACTTGGCTACAGATTTGTTCCGCTTCATTATTTTCCTGCTTGGATTAATATCAGTCTTCCATTTATCCTTTTCAGGCGCCTCCTTGGCATTATAACAAAAAAAGATATCCTCCGTCATATGGCCCAGACGGCAAACCAAGACCCCGCCTCCATAATGTTCAACTGAAACCCATAGCTGAGGAGAGAGAGGAAACGGAAGAGGAGGTTCATTTGTTGAATAGCACAACACTTTAGTCTGGGGAGAACTTCTAAAATCAGAGACAAGCTGGGTTTTTACATAACAGTGCTGCTGGCAATCAGGAGTCAGTCTGGGGGAGCATGTGGCAAGGAGGAAGGCTGATGGGAGTGTGGGAAGGGAGAGCTGCTGTCCTGCACTGGATGCGTCCCGAGACATCAGGTCTGCCATGATAGTGCAGTGGGTGAGCCGTGCAAAGTGGTGCCATTCTCCAGCCCAGCCTGGTACTTCNAAAAGTTAAATAAAAAATTGTAATGGGCTCTACTTGTATGACTTGTATTTCATTAAAATGGACTACAGCTGTCAGAGACCATCTGATACGGTGTCTCAGCATTGCTGTGTTTTATCAAACTGGTGGTTCCTCAACATTTTGATAAATAAAATGTTTCTGTTTAAATAAGAAAATCAGGCTGTTTACTTTTGCTCTATTCCTGTCAACAAAAAGGACTTGGCTACAGATTTGTTCCGCTTCATTATTTTCCTGCTTGGATTAATATCAGTCTTCCATTTATCCTTTTCAGGCGCCTCCTTGGCATTATAACAAAAAAAGATATCCTCCGTCATATGGCCCAGACGGCAAACCAAGACCCCGCCTCCATAATGTTCAACTGAAACCCATAGCTGAGGAGAGAGAGGAAACGGAAGAGGAGGTTCATTTGTTGAATAGCACAACACTTTAGTCTGGGGAGAACTTCTAAAATCAGAGACAAGCTGGGTTTTTACATAACAGTGCTGCTGGCAATCAGGAGTCAGTCTGGGGGAGCATGTGGCAAGGAGGAAGGCTGATGGGAGTGTGGGAAGGGAGAGCTGCTGTCCTGCACTGGATGCGTCCCGAGACATCAGGTCTGCCATGATAGTGCAGTGGGTGAGCCGTGCAAAGTGGTGCCATTCTCCAGCCCAGCCTGGTACTTCAGCATTGAAGAGATGTGTTATTAATCCCTGTTTCTGGAGGGATCATTCTGAATTGAGCCATCTTGTGGAGACTGAAAGGTCTTGCCCTTTTTACCATTGAAAACTGTTGTGTTGACTCACGAAACGTATTAGCTATTACTCGTCACCTTTCTACATTCCAGAAGAGCTTTATTTCTCTCTCTCCTGAGCCGTAACAAAGTCTCTTTAAAATTGGTGTGCCCTTTTGAAGCAGTTGTTTCTCATATTGAGATGTACTGTGAGTTACTGAGGTGTGATCACAAGAAGGGAGGTTTTTCTTGTGCCATTAAATGTGTAAGTTCGTACATCACTAAATGCTTGGGGCAGTGCAGATCCACTGCAACAAAACCAGATTGAACAGGTAATACTTTGCAAGAACCATGCGAGACTTCCTTCAACCCGTGTGCTGTCATGATATGAGAAAACTGAAATCAGATGAAACCAGTATTTTAGAGAAAGATACTGGTTTTGCTGCAGAAAATATCAATAATGTGACCTGGTCTTATGCAATTTTTGTATTATTGAACACACTATGATATATACCAATGTTGTGCAGTATAAGAAAAAATACTGCTATTCTACTAGTTTAAGAGCTGGAACAATTCTGTATACGTGTATCTGGTAGAAAATGCATGCTTCAACACTGGAGATCTTTTTCCCCCCTGTAAAATTTGAGAATGGTCATTTTTATTTTTTCTTCTCCACAAAAGACGCTCCACTGCTGACATGGTAGGAAGAAATGTAACTCATAATTTGCACTAAATGTATATTATTTTTCTTGAAGTTTTACCATTCTTTATTTATATTTGTATGGATTAAAAAATCTATTAAATATGAATCAGTTAATATCTCACATAACTAATTAACTTTTTAATGTGATTTTATAGAATAATTCATAATCCTCTGCAAGTAATGGAGGATTAGCAAATGTTTACAACTAGATGAAGGGTTTCAAGAAAATGGCTTCTTTATGATCCAACATACATACAAGATCATTTTCAAATGTAACTTTCACTGCCGTTACCTTGGATTTCCTTTTTTCTTTACTAGCAGATAACTGGAACAGTAATAGTAGGGTTTCATTAAAAAAAAAAACAAACCTGCAGGGTTTTCAAAGTAGTAAGAGAAAGCAACTATTAGATTGCTTTTGACTCTTCTTTTCTCCCAACTATATAAAGGTGTAAATTATATGTAGTCACACCTGAGCAGCAGGGCAGAATTGAATCCAGTACTTGAAACTTTGGCAGGACTTTAAAATTCAGCAGCAACACACACACACTCAGAGGTGAACTGACAGACCCCTAACTTCATTATACTACATTGTTTTGTTTCCTATCCATTTTATCAGACCACCACCAGAACTGCATGCAGAGGAAAAATGACAATATGTTATAAGCCTATATTAGGGAGGAAAAAAATTAGAAAATCTGGCTGACAAAAATCATGTTTGGTAATATGAGGTTGGATAAAATTTCTGTCTTTCAACAGTTATGCTCACAGGACTGCAAAAATGGCAAGAATATAAACACTAAAAATCTAACATAATAATTTCAGTATCTCTAAGGCATTCATCACAATTACCTCAAATACCTTTATTCACAATGTACTCAGTATGATTTTATCTTAAGTACAATAATACAGTGAACCAAAATTCTGGCACTTTTGGTGAATTGCACAAAAATTGCTGTGCTTAAGTAAGTGCACTGTTGAATTTTAACTGATTTTTCTTAGTAAAACTGCCGTCTACATTTTATCATCTCAGCTCTAGAAGCAACTGGAACTGGTAGAAAGTGAAATGTGCCAGGGGGATCACAGTGATCAGGCCCTGTATTAAAAACAGGTTTGGAAATGAAACAGGGAATTGTGCTATGTGAAAATGGGAGCATGGCAACAACCAGCTGTACTCTTCCATGTGAAGTCAGTATTAGTTGTTAAAAATTTGCTCTGTTACATTACATAAGCCTGAAGAAGAGGAAACTTCACAAAGAGCAGGATTTGGCCCATTTACAGAAGGCAGGAAGTTGTCTGTGACACTGTTTTCTGTTGTCAGATTTTTTTTTTCCTACAGTGGAAGGATACAAACTCACTGCACATACAAAAATCACTTTAAAATCTCTGCCATGTCTGATGTCATTGTAAGACACTGCTGTGTGTACTGTATTAACTTGCATCTAATTCTAGACACTGCTGTCTGAATTAAAATACAGTTCACACTCCTGCTGTTTCATTTCTGTGTGGATCCTGAGTGCTGCACATAATTTGTGCATCTCTGTTTACTCTTCTTAACCTGCAAAGCTTTCCCTGTTGACATTTAAAATGTCTTCTGGTAAACATACAGTAGAGTTCTGTTAATGAAGTATGTGTGCCTGTGCTGTGCAACAAAAAATTTCTAACGTGAAACTTGCAGCACCTTACTCAAGTTACTAATTTAAAAAGAAAAAAAAAAGGTGGTGGATGGGAGGGGGAAAGTGTCAGCATTTTCTTATTTTTTAAATCATTCAGATACTGGTTCATGAACAATGCATTCTTTGTTAATCTGTGTTGTTGCCTAGAGCTGTATTTAATATTGATCTTAATGTTTTTATTTATAATAGTGTGGTAGAACTGCATATCATTACAGTAAAAATTCTCATTACTGTGATGATTTAATCAAGCATTAAAAACTTCTGTATGACCATTTATTGTTCTGTCATGTTTTCACAAACAAGATTTGTGTTGATTTTTGCATTTATTTTCCCCGAGAGAAAATTAACAGCTAGGAATTTTACATACTAAACTAGTAAGATTTGATGAAAACAAGGGAGTTCAGGAGATGCAGTGTTTGCAGTGCCTAGTGTATGGCTATAAATCAGTAGCCAAATCCAACCCATCTGCCTTAGGGGGGGTATTTTTAAAAAAAAAAATTTAAAGTTTTAATTATAGAATTAAAATCTTTTTGATTTAAAATAGAAGTGGATGATCTTTTTATTGTCTAAAAGTCATCTGACGATGTACACCTCATAGAATGGCCTGGGTTGGAAGGGACCTCCTGTCACAGGCAGGGACACCTTCCACTAGACCAGGTTGCTCAGAGCCCCATGCAATGAACACTTTGAGGGATGGGCTTGTATCTCCCCTTGGGGCAACCCATTTCACAATTTCACCACTCATAATAAAAAATGTCTTCCCCCTATCTAGTCTGAATCTACTCTTTTTTTAGTTAAAACCATTACTCCTTATCCTAGTGCAGCATGCTCTGCTGAAAAGTCTGTCCCAGTTTCATGACACACAGCAGATCAGTCATTTTGCAGCTGCAGTAACATTTCCTTCTCCATCAGGAGATGATGAGTATGGGTGTCGTCCAGTCTTAGGTCCTCACTTTTGCAGATCTAAGTTCATATTTAAGTAACAGTTAAAAAGTTGAATTTTTAAGGTCCCTTCCAATGCAGACCTTTTCATGATTCTACTTTTTTAGTACTTGTATGACTTACAGGGCATTAATATAAAGGTCTCCTGTACTTGAAATATAACAAGAAGAATGAGATGGAAAGTACCTGTTTTTTTATGTATAAAACAAAACTGTAGGCCTATAAATGAGTGCCTGTATGTTTGTGCTTGAATAATTGGAACATGAATATGCTGAAAGGGGTAAAGTTGTCAAGTTTACACAAGTAGCTGTGGTGTGCTATTACCTTATGCATTTGAAACTCACAATACTTTTGCAGCACTCTAACCTACATTGTATCTCCAATGCTCCCTTCTACCATAAAGTAACATGTAACTGGCAATCCTTTGCTTAAAAGAGTAGGAATGACTTGCATTTGAGCATGGTGCTAGTGGCCTATAATCTTTATCAGTAGTAATTAATATTGCTGTCACTAGTACTGATGTGAATTGCTACAATGGAAGTCAAGTCACTGGATGGTGGCAGGGCTGTTGAGTAAGAGCCAATGTTATTTCCCATTGTTTCTGGACTGTTACTTTAATCAACTGCCTAAGAATAAACCTCCAAGAACACACAACTGGGTGCTAAGGACCTTGAAAACAATTAATTTGCACCTTGTACAAAATTACTTGGGTTTAATTTTTAAATGTTTAAAATTGGAGATGGCTTCTTCTGATTAGCAAGGTAGCAACCGCAGTGGAATTGCCTAATTTCTCTGGTAATGTCAGTTAGCATTTCCTTAATCCCATTAGTTTCCTCCCACTTGAGCCAGCTCCAGCAGTGTAGGAGCAGGGACAGTGCTTTGCCAGAGAGGGGAATGCTTTACCTGAGGGGTGGCACGCAACTGGGGAAAGGCGATAGGGCAGAGCCATCACCTGAAGCAGGGACGTGGGGCTCACTCCGTTCGCGGATGGCACAGGCGGGCGGTGACCCAGTCACGGCGGCCCAGCCGTGCCGTGAGTCACTGGCGCGGTGCCCGCAGGCGCTCCAAGCAATGCCGGGCAGCGGCCCGCCCCTCCCGGGCTGCCTTAGAGCCCCGGCCCCGGCCCAGGTTCGGCTCCGGGGTCCGCAGTGCCACAGCCCCGCCCGAGGGCAGCTCCGCCCCGCAGCGCCTCACCCCGCTCCCCGTCCCGGGCCCGCCGTGCGCAGCCAGCACCGGGAAGCAGCGCGTTCCTTAGAAAACCTTTACTGACCGCAGGGGACACCGCCACCGAGTACAAAAAGACACGCGCGCACACACACAAGACAAGCCCGGTCCCGGGCATGCAGAGCCGCCCCCCGGCTCAGGGCACCAGCTGATCCAGGTCCTCCTCCCGCCGGCTGCCCAGGTGCTGCTCGATGATTTCCGCGAAGAGGTTCCTCTTCAGCAGGGTGTAAGCCAGGGGCAGCAGCTGGCCCACCGTCTTGTGGAAGTACTGCAGGAGAGAAGGGAAAACAAGAGCCGCGCTCGGCCTCAGTGGCTTTGTTAATTGCGGGAGCAGCTCCAGCTCCCGGCTCTGCCCCATTCACACTGCGCCCTTCAACCCCTCCCAAGGTGGCTGAGCACATCCTGGTGCTACAGCTGTGACAGCCACAGCACGGGCAGGCAGGGGTGCCCGAGCTGCCGCAGCGAGAGATAAATCGAGCATTAGCAGTGCAAGAGACCATGGTCTCACTTCACTACAGCATCCCAAGCTGGAGCTTGCAGGTGAAGTCCCCTATCCTGTCACAGTCCCATGTCTCGTCCCACCCGAGTCGAGGGGATTACAGTGTACTTACAGTAACCATTTAAGCACTTCAAATGTATAAACATCAGAGCATATTTAGCATTTGCAATCATTATTGTACATGTAAGTCCATTGTATCTCTCAAATGAAGGGGACAAGATTCAAGCTCTTTTCTATGTCTTGGGCTACAGATAAAGTGTCAGTGTTTCTCTGGCTCTGTAAGCAAAGGGACAGGAAGGCTCCAGTCAGAATTGGAAAAGAGCTCCAAGGAGGAGTTCCAGACAGGCAGGGACCTAACTGAGCAAAACTTAGTGTGAAGCCACTGTTTCTTCTGTTTACTAAACTAGAAATGAAGGTTTCTAATTCCAGAAAACAGCTGCTAAGTTACAGGTGTTTCAAGCTGCAGTGTAGAACAGACAAGACATATGACAGTACTGTAAACACAGTTTTTCACTGCAGGACTTTGTCAGTGGTTAGTCTCATGTGCTGAGATGCACAAAGCGTGGAAGATGAGTATTTGCCTCCACCTACTCAGAAAAATTGAAGGAACCATTTCCTTCACTGCCCTTTCAGCTGTAGGAAGGATTTAAGCAGCTGAAGCAGCTTAGTATCTGAAAGAAGGGTTCATAATGAGCATGACACCAAAGGAAAATACCACGTTTTCAGATGCTGTATGGACCCTAAGAGAGCAGGGCATGAAACCTAAGAAACACATTAGCAATTTAACAGTGTATGGCAAGAGCAGACAGTTTTCGTATTTTTCAATAGCTATTTTAATCAGTGTTCAGCACAACTCTTTTGGGCCTACATTTAGTATTGAAGAACTTATCTTTCCCATGATACTCTGAAGCACCACTTAGCCAATACTAGTTTTTCTAGAAGCAGCTGTTTTGCAGGGGTGTTTCTATGACTATCCATTCCTATGAGGTGGATGTTGAAACTTCATGTGTTATTTTCTGGCCACGGACTGATTACAGCCATGACCCTTTTCATCAACAGGCCAGTAGCTAATACAGAACAAAAAGCGTAAGTAGTATGATTTTTACGTGTTATAACTGCTATTAATTCAATCCCCTTACTGATGGATATTCACTGTTAGCAGAGAACTAGGGAAGAGACTCCAGGTGGGGGATGCCCTATGCAGTACAGCCAGGCAGCTGACCTGGGTTCACATTCTTCCAGCTGGAGTGACTGCAAACATCAAGCTGTTTCTTGATCTGGTTGAATATGGGTGACTATACAAGTAGCTGGGGACAGGAGACTCCAGCTATTCATTGCATTTGGATCAGGCACTTTACACTCCGCTTCTGGATTGCAGGATTGGGCTTTCATGCACACAGTTTTAAATTCAACGTGGAGTCAAGTTGTGTGACTTTTAAATTTAATAGTCCTCACGAATTAAGAACATTCTTGTAGACCTCTAAGATTCCAAGGGATACTTAATCTACAGCAGAACAACTTCTAGCCCATGTAAAAAATAACGCATAATTTTGTGAAGTATGATTGTTGTAGTACTCACATGTGATCCATAGCAAAACAGGTCCATGCCCAGCTCGTACCCCATTCCATAGTCACATTCATCATTAGCAAACTGAACAAAGGTCAGCATTTCTTGAATGGGTGCAAAGGCCTTTACTCTCTCCTCATCAGTCGGAGCATCAACAATGGCCTTGCAAATTTTTTTAAGATTAGCTGCAAAAAACAAAAAGCAAATGTTTCAATAAAGAAATTTAATATTGCACAGAAGTATTCTGTGGCAAGACTATACCCATGTGTCACACTTACATGTAAGGTACATGGGCACACCCTAAACTGCTGGTGAAGCTTCCCCTCTTTCCTTGGAAGCTCATTCTTACCCCACGCCAATCCCTCTCAGTTCCTCACAAAGGGAGACAAGCACTTGTGTGATGAAATTGCATCAAGGAACTGATTCTGATTAAAACGGCACTGTGAGAAGAGGGTGGATAAGAAATAAACCCACACATCCCTGAATGTAGGTCAGCTTTTTGGATCTACTTCCTGCATGGTTTTGACATGATACAATACAAATACTGACAATATGAAAGAAAAGGTCATCTAAACTACTACTACAGGCATTCTTTTCACAGATTTAGCATGTTCCATTGAGTCTCATCTGGTTCCTTTAAAGACAATACTTGGAAGTTAAGTGTGATGGTTAGGCCTTCGAGGTTTTGCTCCCACCACTCATATTTTTTAAGTAGAAAATATGAATGCAGTTTGTTTTTTACTGAGGGTTGTTCACTTCAAAAAAAGCAGAATATAGTAAACAAGATGTTTACCATTTGTTTCAGGAAGTTCTCTGTATCCAACATCATTTTTGTCTACAGGAACGACTAGGCCTGCTCCATGAAATGCTTTGGTCACCACCTGAATAAGACAGAGAAAACAGAACATAGCACCATGAGACAGTACTGTGATCTAAAAACAACTCACCCCATTAAACACTAACACCTGACTGCTGGTGGTCAAAGCTAATATGGTGTCCTGGCTCCAGGACATCAACTTAGTTTCAAATTATATTGTAGTTAATTTCAAGTACTAAAGTTTAAATAACTGGAAACTCCATTTCAGTCAAATTCTGAAATCTAGGTACCCTTGTAGTCACTTGTGTTGCATTGTACCGCATTTGTTTAGTCCCCTCCTACTGTAATTATTTTTGATAGGTATGCAAAAAACCTCTGTTACTATCATCCATATCATCCTTGATGGTCCTGTTTCTAACAGATCCAACCCAACTGTTTAGAACTATCTTCCATTTAAAGCAGTTTTCTCCATGCCCTCTGTTTCAGTTTTTAGATTACTGTGCTTACTGGTTTGGTTTTTTTTTTTTGTGGTGGTTTGTTCTTTTTGTTTTGTTTTTAACTGAATGCCAAGCTATGATTTACAAGAATAAAGTGTTTCTATTAAATCCTATTATTTGGAACACACTTGTAGTAATCTTCCTTCTCTTGAAGTTTTATAGATTACCTCTGGAAATTCATAATGAAGCATCCTTACTGACTAGAAGGATGAAAAAGCACAAACAGGAAGTAAATAAAAAAAATTTAACAGAACTTAGTTCTCTCCAGTAGATGAGGAAAGTCATACTTTCTTATCTCTCTGTTTCATCTTCAGGGTTTTTTGTTCCAGAGAATAACCCAGTTCTTTTGCTGTTCTTGTTAGCTTTTCATCTATGTCTTTCAAAACAGCATTTTTCTTTTTATCAGCCACTTCCTTAAGTTTTTTTGACAAAAATAATCTGCAAATAGATGAAACATGTCAAGAAAACAAAAAAATTAATAGCCTTTTAAACATTAAACCTCTATATCTTAACAACTTAGACTAGCAGTCCTGCGTTTATTTATACAGAGACTTGAAAATGCAAGCCTTTAAACAAGAGGAAAGAAAATAGTTTGGCACAGCTAGTACTTGGGCTTTTCTCATCTGTACCTGCATTACAATCCAGTTTATGTAATCCACAGGGGATGAAGCTTCTCCCAGCCTCAGTAACTGTTCATCTTTCTATCTTAGGAGTTCAGTTTGCTGTTTCCATGCCATATACACCATTTGTCATCCAAGTCATGCACACAAATACATATTTATGAGCTTCCCAATGGTACTTTAAAAACAAATGTCCTCGTTTAACTCTGCACTGCACAAGGGCTCTTTTGCAGACGCCATTCTTCAGTCTGCTTTCACTGACTGACACGTGTCTGTCCTTAGAGAGCTTTCCATTTTTAACCAGCAGGGATGAGATCAGTTGTTTACATTCCTGCTGCAGGAGCATGTAAAGCTCTGCGAATCAGACTGAACCACATATCCATGTCAGTGTTATCCTGCCACAGGGCAGAAATGGTACTTCTTGTAAATATTAATTATATACAAAAAAATTATATTTTTATGTACGTCAGAACAAGAGTCAGATGCTACTCATCTACTATGATACTCAGATTTTCTTCACCACTGTTAGAGATGCCCTTTTTCTTCTTACAAAACTATTTCAACATACCCAGTGGGTATTTTTTCCAGTTTAGAGCCTGTCACTGCCAATATATTTAAGGAATTACATAATTAACACTTACCTATTTTAGTTCTGAAAGGAAAATACTGTCAAAAAGCCTACAAAGGCTTTTGAGAGAATCTTAAAACTTGCCAGCAGGGGCAGAAAATAAATGAGGATTTCTTAAGAAGGACATATAGCAAGTTAGCTTCATTATTCCACATCCCACCTCCCAATTATCAATTTCTTTCTATTCTGTTCTTTATAAATAAAAGTAAATATGAACCTTACTTGACTGCAGCAAAGACATTATCACCAACTTGTGAAATCACACAACCCTTCTTAGCTTCATTTGCACCAACCCATACTGGGAGTTCATCTGGCACATCCCTATTGATGAAAAAGTACACACAAAATAGTCAAGCAGTGTCCATTTCTCCTATTTGAAAGTAAAACTAAATTTGTCTCCTCACCATACTGCCACCTCCTTCAGAAAATTACCAAGAAATGCCCCTAGATCTAAAGCTCAAAAATCTTACAGCAAGCTTTGAAAAGAGCTTGCACACATACATGCAGAGAATACACATTCTCTTTTGGTAATTTGATTTTCTTCCCAGTATCATGGCAAAAGTTAAAGATTAGTGAGTGAAGGTGCTCTGGATTGCTGGAGAAGGTAGATTAATTAATATTTAAATTTAGTCTTCAACTCCTGTTCCTGCGATCTTTTTTATTAAAAAGATAAAGCCAAGTGTTAATAACCTACTACAAAAAAAACCAAAAAAACATTCTTGTTTGGTGATAGCACACAAGTTATGTTACATGGAAAAAGAGACCAAAAGCTAGCATAGTTGTAGTGGAGCAAGAGCACACAGGAAATAACATACCTGAAATATCCCATGTGATACTGTGTTCTGCTATCCCCAACAAGTATAGTCTGAAATTCGGGGGGATCATAGAAGAATCTCCAATGAAGATTGAAGTTCACATCTGTTGATTTTGCTCTTTTGTGTTTCCCAGCAAGAATATCATATGGTCCAACCAGCTTAAGTCCAACACTTGACACAAGTGCATCTGCAAAGCAAACCATGAGTCAGGTGCACATCTAGATCGGGAAGTTCTGATGTTGCTCAGGTATCAAAAGTTTCCATAAATTCAGTCAAACACTATTCACTA
>VYZR01097902.1:0-11164 GCA_013400675.1 Oxylabes madagascariensis
ACTAGACCAGGTTGTTCCAAGCATGCTTTGCTCCTGTGCAGGATGGGGTAAAGCAAAAATAACCTCGAAAGCCAAGGAGCTGCTGAGCCTGCTGTGCTCCCCAGCTCTGAACTCCACAGGGAAGTTATTTCTGTGAGCTTCCAGTCAAAAAAAGAGAAAAACTTTCTCAACACTGATGACAGGGATTTATGGGGGAATTTTCTGTACAAAATGCTTATGACAGGTTTAATTTTGCTCAGCAAAGCCAAGCCTCATTCAAGGTCTGTAGGTAACATCCCCCTGCAGATGTGCTCTGCAACCACAGGATCGTCATTTAAGTTCAATAAGACCCTTAAAATCCTTGATTCTACTCAGCAGGATTTTTCTAAGCCCTGAAGGCTTCAGGCCCTTCGGGCAAATGCACCTTTGCTGAGCCATCCCTACCCTGGAGATCAAACCCAGCTGGAGGATGAGGAGGAGGCTTGGGAGTGGGCAGAGGAGAGCAAGGAGAAGTCAACCTGACAGTGCAAGGGCACTGGGCAGGGTGAGAGAAGTGGGACAGTGAGGAGCCGTAAGGACAGTGGTGTTCCTCCTGGAATGCAGGAACTCAGGACTTCTGGATGACCAACCAATTTGATTAAGCAGAAGCCATTTATTGTTTACATGAAACTCTAGTTATAGTTTCTAGCTCTACTGTCCGCGTGTACAGGTGTCTCTATCTTGTCCACACATTCAGCAAGCACCTTTCAGGAAATATGATTGGTTACAGTCCAGTGCTTCATGGCCCTCGTTTATCTAGTTCTTGCGGGGTTGGAATTCTGTTTCTCAGCCTTTTCTTTCTTATTTTAGTACTGTTTATGTCTCAGTAACCTTGACGAATTCCAGAGGGTTCTGATAAGAATGACTGAGGACAGTTTGGCTGGAGCACGCTGTTCAAATACATTGCTGCATTGGGACACCTCCTCTCCCAGGAGAACCAGGAACCCGTGAGCAGCTCCCTGCAGCACGGGCAGGTTTGCAGTCACACCAATCCCCGTGCAGAGGGGTCCCTCCTTAGCTTCAATGAACGGGAAAACACCCAAATACCCTCAGGTAAGCCCCATTTCCCTTCAGCTGCTTAAGCAAAACCAACAAAAGCTCACTCCCTATCGGGTGATCTGTTCTGAAAACAGAGGTTTACCAGCGAACGCCTCGTGGTTCCTCACTGGACTCTGAGATCTGCTCACTTGAAGCTGCGAGTGTCTATGTTATACAAAAAGAATTCCTTTAGATATAGAGAAAATGAAAGCAAGGTCTTGTTGGTGAGGATCACAGTGATGGGAGCTGAAGGATCTCGGTATCGGGATGTTGTATCAGAGCTCCACACGCCGAAGCTGCTTCACTTCGTGGCTGCCCCGCTGGTTTGTGTTGATGGTGCTTCTCTTCCTCTCTGGCATTTAACATCCACATCCCCAGAGAGTGACATTTCAGAGCCTGATTAAAATCATTGTCTTTCATGGCAGAGAAAGTTTGTTCTTCAAAGTAAAGAAGATTAAAAAAAAAAAAAAATGCTGTTGCAAACAGTGCTGAAAACCAGATGAATAAAAACAACCAAAAAAAGGGTTTAATTCCATTATTTTCAATTAGCTCTTTAATTTGATTTAAGTCATTTGCACTTGTTGCTTGTTTTACATCTCTTATTGTCCAGCATTTTATTTCACACATCTAACAGTATTAAATCAAACTGTTTTCTAGTCTTTGCCTTCTTTTGAAGCCTCTTGAAAGTTGAAGGCAGAATTAAAAAAACAGATATTAAAAACAAACTTTCATCTCTCTGCAGGTTATTTGTAATCAGACCTTTCTCATCAAGGGCCCGTTTCATATGTGTTTGGGATCTGGGAATTATTAAAAATGCCAATCTGTCTTGTGAAAAATATTGCCCAGGCTTCAGTGTTTTGAAACTTCAGCACCATGTGTGAATTCATCAGCAGCAGTGGAGACTTGGTGCCCCTGGTTGTAGATACTCACACGTAGTAATAGCTCAGTAAGTCTACACAGGATCCTACTTCATGTTGCAAATGCCTGTTTATTGACCCTTGATCATGAATGGCTGGTGGGTTTAATAATAAATTATAAAACAATTTATTATTAAAGGGACAGTGTTGCTTCCCCGTTGCAAATTAACAAATCTCAATGTGTATTTTGGAGAAGCCCATCGCAGTCCCACAGCTGAGTTACTTTCTCATCTCAACTTGCTGGTAACCAAGGAAGAGCTTGGTAAATACCCAGGTCAGCAGCTTCTTCACAAAATAAGTAGTTAGGTCTGATGCCAGTTACTACTTAGACCTTTTATTTCCTTCAGATCCTCTTTTGCTATGAAGTTTTGCCCGTCTTTCTCCATATATCCTACTCACTTTTCTTTTGTTATCTCATGCCTACATGAAAATACACATTTTGTGGGTTGTAGAAAGGAAGCTCCTTCTCAAGAAGTGAATGTAAGAGAGTTAGGCCAAGCTGAGAATTCCCTGAACAAAAGTTTATGAAATTCAACTATAAAAGTCCCTTTTCCAGAAACCCTTTCTTACCTTTTCTGTCCATTCCATTACACTGAGAGAAAGCCTCAGCAGCCAAATCCTGATTTGTTGTTTGTCCTACACCCCATTTGAAGGCATTTTCACCACTACTAGGACTGATTTTAAAAGCATCAAATAATCTGGATGGAGAGCACTGATAGAAGAGCTGCACCTGCAGGAGCTGTTCCACCTTCTATGCCATCAGATTTTACTAAAATGCCCACAAAAAATATTTAAATACTTCAAGTTTTCACCTCGTCGATACATCCATAGTAGAAGGTAGAATGAAGGAAAGCTGGTTATGAACTGCCCCTGGACAAGCATAGCAGATTGCTGGGTGGAAAATGTCAATTCCTCTCCCTTGGCAAATCAACCCTGGCATTCACGTCTTGCAGTAAGAAAGTTTCCAGTGGGGTGTTAGCATTTTTCAGGTTTAAAAATTTCATCGTGGGGTCAATTCTCTGTCACAAGATGAAGGCCCATCCCCGCTGGGCTCAAAGGCAGGGCGGGGCTGGAGAAGGTCAGGCATGAACTCTCTCTTTGATGGAGACATCCAAAAGTTGGAGGTTTAGCTCCCCGGGAGCGGGCAGAGGAGGTGCTTTCCTCCTCGTGTGCGTCCCTCAGGAGGAGCTGTGCCACACGGTGGGTGGACATCCCCGAACAAAGGAGAAAGCTTTCAAAGCAGAGCCATCTTTATCTCAAAGGCAGCATTCCCTCTTTGATCTCCCGATGAATCAAGCCGGCTTTGTGCTCCTCAGCTCCTCCTTAAATAGCACCTTTCTCCAAATAGGAAAAGCCTGAACACATGTAAGGCTTGGGTGTTTTAAGAATCCCTTTTCACCTTCTGAGAGCAAAACTGTTTGTTTCACATGGTGGGAATGTGAGATTCCATACCCTCCTCAGACCTTGTAATTCCCCCAGATCCTGCAACTGAATTTTTGCAGATGTTTTTTCCCATGGTGGGAGGAACTGAACCCATCAGAGGATGGGGAGACTTCTTGTGCTCTTGCACTGGGTTTGTCAAAGTTAATTCCACCACGAGCAACACATTGGCATCACCTTCTTCCAAGACATCCCTGGTCCTTCTGTTTCATTACTGCTCCATCCATAAAAGGGCCCTGATTAAAAGCATGGCCTGTTGTTTGATGAACCAGGAATCCATACATCCTGTAATTTTCCTTCCTTCATCCGCTTTCCCTGAGTTTCTCTGTCATATTCAGTAAAGTCTCTTTTATTGAACATCTGTTTGGTGCATAGCAAGCTTATCCAAACTCTGCAGGAAAGCACCTTTACTCCAAAATAAATTAAAACAATGTATGTGCCTCTGGCCAATAGATCATTGGATGGGAGTCATGAATGTACATTTGTGGATATTTGATGGGAAGTTTATCATTTAAATGATGAAAATACAGTACTTCAACATATGGATCATTCTGAGCTACTCTCTTTCCTTTCCAGTTGACGAATCATTGTGCATTTAGAGGAAAAAGACAAAATTAAGAATTTAAACTGGTCTGCTTGTAAAAGCTATTAGCAAAGAGTGGAAATGCAAAAGCAAATGCAGGGGTGGAGTCTGACTGAGATATACATGGTTTAGTTTCAGGTGGTGCAAACAAAGAGCAAAACATAATAACTTAGCAAAGAGAGAATTAAAAACTGAATTAAAGACTTAAAATAGAAATTAAAGTACATAAAAGCCCTCTTCAAGGATGCTAGTGGCCAAATAAAGCTGAGAACTCAATGTTTTTGTCTTCTCAGCTGTTTTATCCTGATTAACAAGATGGGTCCAGTGTTGTGGTCTGCAGTAGACCTTTCCTACAGCTCTGAAATTATTTTTTCCCCTTTTCATACAGTATCTACGATAATTTCCATAATAAGAAATGTTTTGTGCCCTGGAGGGTCCTGCTAGCAGGGGAGTCCTTCCCCTGCTCTCAAACCCATATCCTACTTCCTGAGGCAATTGAGCAGCAGAAAACCCTTAACACAATTATCAGGAAATAAAATCAAGAATGTTGAACTCCAGAAGGAGCCTTGGAATAATCAAGGCATTCAAGATGATTCTGCAGTATGATTTCCAGTTATTAAGACACCTTTTGGTATGTGACAGTGTGAAAAAGATCTCCACATCTGGCCAGTTCATGCCACTGTGCATCGTGACCTTGACACACCAAACCCATACTACAAAATGAGTTTTAAAGCAGACACAACTAAAATTCCCCCCAGAACTCAATATATTTTCTTGGTTGAATTTTCTGCTGTCCACACTGTATAGACGTTGAATCCAGACTGAAACTGTTCAGTAAAACTTATTTTCTTTTCAGAATTAGTTTGCCAGCGTTTCTCACAAAAAACTTTGAGATTTCTGAACTACTTTTTACAACTACTTTTAAACCAGAAATTATCACCTTGTGTTCAATTAGTGAACCTAGTCCATTTAAGAAGCAAGAGTGTATGTAGTAAAGTATAAACTTATGTATAAAAGTGTAAGTTCAACTGCTGCCATGGAAAGAGAGGTCACAGTACAACAGGCTCAGAAAATCACACAGGAGTGGATCTGCTATTGACAAAAACCAATATCAGAAATAGAAGTGAAAAATAGACTGTATTGCATTTCTCTGCCTAATGTGCAATAATGTCTAAAAGACAGTATGTCAAGTGAGATTTTTGCTATTTTTATATACCTATTTCAGCCGTTTCCCCTCTCCATGGATTGTCCAGCCCAGCAGGACAAGGTGCCTGTGGCTGTGGAGAGATGAGCTGGGCAGGCCACCACTTCCATCCAGGTGGAGATTTCAATGACTCTCATTGATTTTTTTGCAGTAAAACAGCAGTTTTTAATGCCGAAGCAGTACAACTTCAGGGCAAAAGCTTTATTTCATTAATATTTCACTGCAGATTTGTGCTTGGCCCTGGGACCATGGAAATCTGCCTCTCTGGCCGGGCTTCTCTGTCGGGGTTGTTGTCAGAGGCACGGAAAAGCTACTACCAGTCTTTTAAAGAAGACCTTGCCTAAGAGTCTGTAATCACTTGCCAAAGCAATCTCACTACTGCGGGCAGACACTTAACAATCTATTATGTCCTAATTAAGTTTGGCCGTGTTTACACTGCTTGATGATGATGCATAAAGATTAATTTACCTTTCCAGCCCTGCTGCCAGAACGTAGTGCCACAGAACCCCATTAAAAATGGAAATAGCAGTGAGGTCTCCAATTATTTTATATCATCTTAAGTCTACCAGAATTCATCATTTTATGCACTGTTACTTTAATTTATTGGTTTATCATCTATTGAGGTAGTAGCAGTTATCACAATTCATTCTATATAAGTTTTAAATATGGTGGTATAATTTCCTATGGAGAAACAACCCTCCAGAACACTTTATTTACAGTTTGTCAATTTAAGGAGGCCAAAGAAAGCCATTTAATTGCTTTTGAATAAAAAAATCTTACAGAGCCACAACTAAAATTGGGTTCCTCTGACTGTCATTGGAGTTCAGAATTAAACAAGCCTGAGCTCTTCAGTGTGACCCTGATGAAATTAAGTGCAATCAGGATGAAGGCAGAACCTCAATTATACAGGTTGAGCTTTACGCTTTGATTTTCTTGAAATATTGATTAGGGATGTGAATATGAATTAAAGATCTTGGCTCTGTTTCAGCAGAAGACTGAAATTTGCAATGAGATCTTGAGCACATTCATTTTCTCCTCACTTTGACAGGTTCTGGAGTTGGCAAGTCGTGCATTGAGTCACTTGTTCACCCAGGAGCTGTGGCCAGAAAGGGTGATGGTCACATCACGCTGCTGGAGGCTCTTGATGGAATAAGTGCTGTTCCAGAGGAATCCTTCGGCCTGGAGCACGAAAAGTTCACCTTGCTGCAATGACGCAGCTGGGAAGATGTTATTTGTGTTTGAGTTTTCTGAATAGTGAAAGAAACTTCTCATGGCAGAGGCTGTCCCTTCCTCCCATGGGGTCTGAAGCTCTTTTTGTTTGTGGTCTGGGACATCTCCTCAAGGTCTGGCAGGGCTTAGCTTGAAAAGCCCTGGAAGCCAGGGAAGGATGGAGGCTGAGGACCTTTTTCACCATCCCAACAGGAGAAGGATTTTCTCCCTTGTATCCAGTTTGCCTAAAGTTGCCTGAAGCACCTTCAAAATTCCTTGAGATAAAGAGGCACTGCCAAGTCCAGTACCACAGTCCTGTCACCTAAGTGATAGTGATGAGCATTCCCAGGAGTCATGGTCACCAAAGCTGTGCCAAACCTTCAGAGGGATTAAATCAAGGACAAGAATCCTTAGGGGAAAAAAAAGCATAATTAGCTCATAAATTTTATTTCTGGGTGGTTATTCCCTTCCATTCTCATCCTTCACGTGACAGCACTAGTGCTTCCTCCTCCTGTGACTTCCTACACATCATTCATGGGTTGCTTTACTTATTTTTACCGAGTTGCCCCCCTTTTTCATCCCGGCGATGCCAGCAGGAGATTTCAGAGCAGGTGAGGTTATTTAACAAGCAAACATCCTAACAAACAGCCCGTGTTTCCACACATCCTTGCTGGTTTATGGGGTCATGTGCAGCAGTACACGGCCAATAAACCTTTTGACCATTTGTCACAGGTTTTATGAGCCGGTGCTTGGCTTGCTCAGATGCACCTTCCCAGGGCCAATGGCTCTGGAGAGCCACAGGCATCATTTATCCTAACATGGGCAGCACCCAGCACCCCACCACAAACTGGAAACCATGGAAAGCACCTCTTTTTACCCAATTCTTGCCTTTTTTTTCCCCCAATAAGGCAAAACCTTGGCTGCCCATTGAGTGTGAGAAGGCGCCCAGAGCTTAGGGGCCACAGGATGGAAACCTGCCTGATCCCAAGCTCCTGTAGCACCACTGGGTAAATATTGGTGGGATCATCCCAGCCCATGTGTGTTTGCACCCTCCTAGAAGGGGTGGGCTCATGGTGCCACATCCCTGCTCAATAATTACAACTGGGACCTGTCTCTACACAACGAGTGGGGCAACAGAGGGAGTATGAAATACCATCTATGCTATGCACAGTGAGAAATAAATCCAAAGTGAAATAGTAAATCTCTGAGGAGTTACAGAAATCCAGATAGACACCCTGGTGGAGGCACATTTATTGTGAAGTGCTGCAAGGTTTTTCTCTTATCTCTGATTTTATAGATCTGTGCAGCTGCAGCAGTCCTTGGATAGGGCACATATTTGAAAATACTATAAATTTCACCTCCTGTTTATTTCAGATTCATTGGCACTCTCTGTCTTTACTATCTCCTGGTATTTTATGCCTCAGTACTTGGAGAAAAAATGCTTTGTTTGCACTAGATGTAATATGGAAACTCTCTCTGACATTTAAACTTTAGTATCAGTTTGCCTACAGTGTTAATATCACTGAAACTGCTTATATGGATTAAATTGCCTACAGTATATAATGCCAAAATATGAACACAGCACATTTACTGATTTAAGCCCTTGAAAGAATTATTACCATTAAAATATTTAAGGTCACCTTTACAAATGCAATAAATCAGGAGGATGTCAAACAGAGAGCGTTTAAAGCTCCCGGTCTGGAGCAGTCCAGCGGGAAAACGCTGGTTGATTCATTGTCGTGTGTAGACAGGGCTTTGGGGTTTGTCACACTCTTTTGGGGGACAGCCTTGGGGCTCACACCTTTTTGGGGTACAGCCCTGGGGGCTCACACCCCTCTGGGTGTGGAGGACCAAGGGGACACAGCTGCTGTCACCCAAATTTTGCCGCTGTTGCACCAACTCCTGGCCCAGCTCCGAAGGTCTCACAGGAGGAAAGAGCAGCAAAACCTCATTTCTGTCATTAAAGCCAGACACAGCAACTCATGTGCCCTCGGGAGGCAGAACTGATGAGTAAGAAGATGCCATTTTCATGCAGTCACTTTTCTGCACAGAACAGTCTATTCATGCTACGGGTCCTGTTCTGCAAAAACCCTTATTGAGGTCAACACAATTTACTGATAATTGAAGTCAGAGGAAAGTTTTGCTTCAGTGGGAACTGGCAAATCAAGCCTATCAGACAATTCTTAAAAAAAAAAAAAATCTTCCTTCATTATGCTTTCATCTTAAATATTAGGATTCAGCAAATTTCCCCAGAACAACCACGGTGTAAAACTTTAATCTTTTGAGAATGGATTGGGACTGTAATTGCAAAACCCAACATCCTCCTCCTGTACTGCATTCCCTCTCTTCAAATGTTAGCATTTACTAGCAAGTTATAACTGGGAGATAAATTTGCATGTGGTTATTACTCATACTTTCATTTGTTTCCAGGTGACTGTTTTTAATGTTTAGCACTAACCCCTTATCTACAGTGGCCCATCGTAATTTACAGCATGAGGAGACAGACTAATGTTCATCACCGTAGCCTGGGAAAAGTGAAGGAGGATGGATAAAATCTTACTGAAGTGGGATGGTTCTCCCAAAGGGTCTTTCAGAGAAAGATAAGATTTTTGTGCTGGTGTTTAGAAGACACTTGATTTAGTAAAATGCTCTTAAATGAAGGTAGACTGGTGCTTCCTCCCAGACTTGGGGCTTTTTAAAAGCACATAATTTGTTTTCTACGTCTTTAAAGAGGCTGATTTGGGGAGCACATCCTGTTCCCACTCCCTGTTCCCAGAAACTCCAACTGCACCTGGGGCAACCAAGCTACAACACTTGTCCCTTTCTTTCCAGTTCTCTCACAGAAAGAGCCTGAATTTCCTAAAAAAACACTACTAACCCTAAAGAAATGCTGCTGTCACGGGCCAAGAACGAGCAGCTCCCAAGCCTGAGCAGATGCTTTGCCGCAGGAGGAGAAACGGAGCCTGACCCTGGACTTTGGACTGCTCTATCCGTGAGATTTAACAGTTGGATAACACATTTGATAATTGAGCGTGTTAATATTTTGCAAGAGTGACTGACAAGCAGATTGTTGTCAAATCAAGGCTCCGTCAGGCTGCGGATATTGAAGTTGGCAGAGCCCAATAATTTACGGCTTTCTCCTTCAGCTTCTCATAATTTACTTCCCAGCCACTGAAGGGAAACCTGCAGCCAAAGAAAATTGATGGACTCATCATGCAGACATGACACTCCTGAAACCTCAAATTGCTATTTTATACACATGGTGCAGAGAGGAATGATCAATGGGAACTGGAAACTCCTCATTTACAGGAATCCTGGAGAAGCTGCACCGGACTTTTCTCATCTCCCACTTTTCTGAGACTTGCTGGTGTATTCCAAATGATTTTCATTTAGTAGTTTTCTCTACCCAGTGACCTAATAATAGTGAAACCAGTGACTCTAAGCTATTAGTTTATATTGGTGAAGGGTCTTAGGCCCAAATGGGTGTTTTTTTTGCTAAAAACAGGACCCAAAGTCACTACAACTCTGCCCAAGTCCTGCTGACTGTGTGATCTTACCAAATGGAACAACCCAGCTGCTCATTTTCAAGCTCAGGTTTGTGTTTGTTACTGAAGTCATGACTTGACAAAGTTTTTGGGTGTTTTTCATTGCACATCATGACCCCTGAGTGGTCTCCATCAGCCCTTTATTCATGGCAGTAATTTCCTTTCCAATGCCATAATACACACCTGCAATCACAGGAACACAGAGTTGAAAACTTCCTTCATTCCTTCCAGAAAAATTAGAAACTCAAGGACTCTTTGTACAAATAAAACCACAGAGGTTTCCAGATACAAAATGGGATTTTATATCTGGAAATCTCTGTGGTTTTATTTATACAAACAATTCTTGATTTTCTGGGACATAACAACAGTTACTGAAAACGGGACAGGGCTGGGGGCTGATTTTCCCAACTGAGTAAAGTCAATTTTTGAAGGCATTATGTGCACACTTTTTTAGAATCTGTGTGCCCAAATTCATCATTATTGTCTGCAGATTTATCTGAGTGGAAACCTACCTCAGGCTCCAAAGTGAATCTTGGTGTTGTCACTGGGAAGGAATCGAGGCTGGTGCAAAGGCAGCCAAGCTCTTCCCAAAGCCTCTGTCAGCTGCTTGGAGAAAGGCTCGGGCAGCACTGCCACAGGGAAGGGTGGGGGAACTCGCTGCAACTCCGCAAACACATCCAGAACCTACAGAAAAATACCACTGAGTGTATTTTCCAAAGAAAGGAAGTGCAGGGAGAGGTAGAAAAATTTACTTCAGCAGGGAAATAAAGAGAATGGAATAAAGGCTTGGCTTTGCTCGCCGAGACAAAGACTTTGTACACCCATAAATGTTCATGGATGTGAATAAACCTGTGGATTCAGGAGGGCTAAAGCACATCTCAATAACCTCAGGCTGAGGTACCTGGCTGAACTGATGTGTATTAATGTGTATTTATGTTTGTTTATGTTGCTTGGGGCTTGTGTCAAGGTATTTGTATTTGTGCTCTTTAGAAACTTGTTGAAATAAGGTCTTTTATGAGTTTAGCATATTTTATCTGTGCTGTTTACTCATTGGATCTGTGTTAAAATTATCACTCTTTTCTTGTCCATTTTCATCCCTAGTAAAAGTGCTGTAGTATAAAAAGCACAGCTCATACCACAGTAAAGAAAAAAACCATTTTTATGATCCAAACACATAAGACAGCATAAAAAAGAGAGCAAAAGCCACTTT
>VYZR01097907.1:0-17853 GCA_013400675.1 Oxylabes madagascariensis
GATAAGTCAACAGCTGTATCAGGAGTTAGTAGTTGAATATTCCCAGAATTCTTGGGTAGCTCCACTTAAAACACGTTGAACTGCCTTTTTTTTGTAACAAACATTTGCCCTTTCTAAATTAGTATTGAAAGCAGGTTGACATAATTAGTTCTGTAATATCTTACTTATGACTAATTCCAAGGTGGAAACCACTCAAGAGAATACTGGTTGACTTTTTTAGGCTGGCATTTACTGCTGCTTTCACAAAGGAAACATTAAATCCGCATAATTACAGAACGGCCATTTCTCAGTTTCCCTCTGTAACCCTAAGCTGCAGGAGCACAGGCAAAATCATAGCAAGGACATGTGACTCCTGTCTCTCCAGTATTTGCAAGGCATCAAGGGTATGACAGAGTTTAGGTTATTTTTAAACAGCCTGCTAGAAATAGGTATTTGGAACAGCAACCATCCCTGTCTCGCTGCCGTCAGGAGCAACAACAGAAGCTATAATGGGTACGTTGGGCTGGGTTTTCTCTTGTAAGAATGAAGTCTTGTTTGCATTTCGTGCTGCAGTTCTTTTAAGCACTTTGCACGACTTAAAGGTAAGTGCAGTATAAAAGGAATATTTTTTTTTAATGAGTTTGATGAACTATGTCTTTTGCTTTCAGTGGATGTAAAACTGAAGTTTTTTGAATTTTTAGGGAAGAGGGCCCATCACAGCTTGTTTGACCCCAACCTCTGTTATGACTATAGTGTTGTACATCTTCCTTTAAGAAGCATTTACAGAGACTTGAGAAACTGTGGGCTAACAAAAGCAAGAGCAGCCTTGTCCAAAACATCATGTGAAGAATATATTTTTTTTCTGAGATCACTCAATTGACTGAGTAGCATTGGAAGAAAATACCAAGGAGTAAAGTTGATTTGGTTTTGGAATCTGTAAATGCCAGTTAAATCATTTGCTTGTGCTTGGAAAATGTCCATATTCTTGGATTTCAAAGCTTCTTTGGAGCTGATTCTGGTTCCTTACAATTTCTGAAAATCTCTTACATTTGAGCATACATATCTATTGTATTTTCAGTAAAGAATCAGATATTCTGTCCCTTTAGTTTGTCTACAGTTTGACCATCCAACTCAAAGTACTATCAGTAGGAGATTTAATGAGATCAGCTGGTAATAGACAAGATAAAAACAGGAAATTAATTTAGGCAAGTCTGTCCAGGAAAAAAATGTAGGATTGAGACCCTAACACTCATTTGTTAAGTACACAAAATTACTATTCTGTGTCTAGGGCACAGCGTTTGTGTTCAAGAGTGTGTCTTTGGCTTAGGAGTTTCCAGGTGCAGATATTTCACAAAGTAAATGCTACTTCCTGTTTTCTTTATTTTCCTCTCATAAACTGATTGAAGGAAATTGCAGTTGTATTATCAAGAAAGTAAGTGCTCAGTGTTTAGCTTCCTTCACAAATTCAATTGGCCTATTAATACTGATTTTAGTGGGCACAAAGAATAGACGCTGACAGGAAGCTGGCACTTGTATCAGTTTTCCACATTTCACTGACGTGGTTATGAAGGCTTGGGGCTGTTACTGATCTCTGAGTGGTAGAGGATTATGATCTGAAGTGCTGTGTGTGAAGGCCATAATCAAACCTCTTCTCTAGAGGCATGATTCTTGCTCCAGAAAGGTGTGGGAACTTCAGGTAAAGCAAGTTAAGTGTTCAAATTTTCAATAAAATCCAATGTGTGGCTTCTGCATGGGGAGTCCCTATCAGAAATACATGGCACGTCCATAAATTACTGCTCACGTACACTGGGACAAAAAGGTCTTCCAGAACTGAATTCCTTCGACTTTGAAGTGAGTGGAAGTCACTTATGTGCTTTCAGTCACCTGTGGGTCTTTCCGTGGGTGCTTGTGCAAGACCTCCCTCTACTCAGCTGTTGCATCTGCTTGGAAATACAAAGCCCCTGCCTGGTTGTCTGTAGGGGTAAAACCAGTCTGCACAATATTCAAATACAGAAAGGTGGGCAGTAAGGTGAATGTCCTGAAATACAACACATATGTACAAACATGTACAGGGTCTTCAGAAAGAACAGTTACAACCTCTGCCATGCAGAGTTCAGCCCTAGTGGCTTGTACAAAATCTGTGCAGTCAGAACTTCGGCAATTCTTACCTTCTTGTAGAAATCAAATACATTGCTGAGTATGGTAAAATTCTTAAACACTCCCCTTGCCCCTCAAAAAAACCCCAAAACCAACATCAAAACAAAAACAAAAAACCCCAAAACAAAAAATCCCAAACAAACAAAAAACCAAACAAGACCCCCCCCAAGATTACAGTTAGGATGCTATACACAGTTAACCAAAATGTGAAAGTCAGGCTAATTGCCTTTTCAAAAAAATATTTTAGGAAGCTCCAGCTTTTCAATATTTGGGAAAGCTTAAGCAGATGTTTTGAAAAGGAAAGGTGGGCTGGCATATAGGAGAGGATCTTTCAAACAGTGACAGTTGCATTGAAGAAAAGGCAGAAGATGGATGGATGGATGGCAGGGAGAGTTAAGAATCAAAGGTAACAAGGATGAAACCTTTGAGGGAGGCTTGCAGAGCATGAATATGACACAGAAGATGGAGGGAAGTCAATTTGGATAAGCTTGAAATGCGGTGCCAGAAAAACGCAAAGGATGGTGAAACTGCAGTTTGTCTCATTTCCAAGCTGCTGTGATTACGTATTTCACGGAGCAGCAACCTGGTCTGCAGAGTCACCAGGAATACTTGCTGGCACGCACCCAGCATACTTCCTATGCTTTTACATCGTGAAAAATGGGAATGTTGTTGCTGTTGCAAAAAAGAATGCACAGAACGATTGATTAGCTCAGGTTAGGGAGGGAAAAAAAGCAGCATGTGTTCCGATGGTGACGGAACAGGCAGGGCAGGGCAAAGAGGCTTGCAGTTTAATCCCGCAGGATTGCAGGCTGGTGCGTCTCCCCGAGCAGATATCCTATAGACGGAGGATGCAGTCACATGGTTATTACTGCTTCCTCCCCATGACATCACTGCTGCTGCAGCCATACCGCCCAGGGAAGGATGCTATTAAAATCATTGGGACTGGGCTAAATGATGTTGCATTGCAGGTAAGCAACATAATTCTTCGAAAAAAGATCATTTGCCAGTTGTTCTCGTGCTGCAGTGGTGGAGCTCCAGCTCCGTCGGGCAGAGTTTCTGCTGGAAAAGAAAGCGGCACATTTTCTCTGCAAGCAGAGGGTTTGCAGGTGCAGAGGCTGCCTGCTGGCTCTCTGCTGATCTCCCGGCTGACATCTCCGGTGGAAATGCTGCCAGATGGAGCTTTATAGCTAAAGGAGGCCCTTTGTTCCCTGTATTTTCCAATGGCTCCTTCGAGTGTGCGGAATTCTGTCTTTATGTGAGCAGCCATCATCATTCAGTCGTGCAAAGAGAGCAGCAGTAGTGTTTTGCTTGCATCCCCTGCCTTTTTTTTTCATGGATGCTTAAAGGAAGTTGCTACTGTGTCTAAGCTTATAAAGGAATGAGGATTAACTTGCTTGAGGGGTTAAGAGGTGTATTTGGGGAAAGAGGCTTTTCCTTTATTGGTAATTTTTGCTCATGTGGTTTCAAAGCACCTGTGTCACCTGTAAATTATGCAGGTATCCTGCATAATTTGCTGCAGTAAAAGGTCAGTTTTTCCTTGTCCTATATAAACGTGGAAAATCCTTTCCCAAAAGGAATCCAGGAGATAACAGGCGGATTTTTGCTCCCTTGCAAAATGCTGATCACCAAAAGGCTGAAAAATCCATGGCAAACCGTGCTTTTGGATTTAATATTTGTGGAAGCAAAGTCCAGAATCTGTTTTCCTGGTGTGGATGTTTAATTATGTGCTCTGTACAAATACATGAATATATATCTGCAAAGGAAAAAATGGTGACTCTCCTGTGGGCCTGCCTTTTTTTTTTTTTTTTCTGTATAGCTTTCAAAATATATTTTAGGATTTTAAAATTCTTAAATTTTTTAACTTTATTCTAATGCAAATGTTACAGTGTGAGAAGCTAAATTAATTTTGAGCTTATGTTAGTCAGAAAAGAAAATTATATATTTTTTTAACAATTGTGATAAATAATTCTGTGCCTTTGCCAAAGAACAGAGAATGACTCAGCTGCAGCTTCATCAGGCAGAGAGTCAGGTGATTTTTTGCTCCTGGTCTACAGGAAGTTTTTTTTTGTTGTTGTTCTTCCAAATCCTGTTCTTTGTTCAAAAAATTTTTTCCCACTGTTGGAAAAATGTGAAAATTTGGCATGTCTAGAATCTCTGTGTGCTCACCCATACATTAAGGGTGAGATATTTTGGATATTTTGGATCTCCCGTGCTGAAGTAGATTGTACATCCTAGTGAGGGGTGAAGTCTGGTTTCCAGTGATCAGGTATGCAGTTGTGTCAGGATCAGAAAATAAGGTGTGTGGGGGGGAAAGTAGATAATGAATTATTGAAGTACAAAAAGGCAATAGTTGTTCCAAACCGAAAGGAAAAATAATTTTCAATTTTATTTTTCTCCAACAGAACCTCTCCCGTTTTTTCAAGACTGAGCCTCTAAAGTGATAGAAACACAAGCCTGTTGCTGCATGAGGTGGTGTGGGCAGGGGGGAGATTGCATTGTGTCGGTGCCACTGCTGGGTTTCTTCTTCTTGATACCCTCTGGAGCCAGGCTGGCTCAGCTCTCTCCAGCACTGGCTGTGAGCCGAGCTGTGCTCTTGCCCACCAGGCTCACCGAGACTTGGCTCTTTGCCCGTGCAAGGAGCTCAGCAGGGCTGCCATGCTTGGGTTCTACAAGTGTGAGGGGTTCCCCCTGTGCTCTGGATCATATGGAAGGGCCCTATGGAAACATGTGCTGGGCAGGGGTTCTCCTGGTCTCTCAGTTTGAGTCAGACACCTTCTGTGAAGAAGGCAGGGTACCAGCCTTGTGTGTGTGCTGGGGGCCCTCGCAGATTAGGAATTTAAGTGCCCGAAGAGTTACCTAGTATAAAAAGGGGACCCCGGGGACATCCCCGGCTGGAAGGTGCTCTCCCTGGCAGCCCTGGGGTGCCCTGCCAGGGCTGCAGCACATGGCTGCAGGAGTGCTCAGCCCCTGTGCCCATAGGGGCCTCTCTTACAAAAGTCGTACCTTTTCGAAGGTAGTGGCTGGTAGCTTTTAATCAGGGAGAAGGAGATGGGGAGTGTTTACCCTGGGTTAGAGAACTCCCTGTCTGCCTGAACCGAACAGGCTCCTCTGGAGAGCTGTCACCTCCTGGGGCTGGGAACTGCTTCATGATGAAGTTGTTGTTTGCTGCCCTGGAGGGCAAAGTGAGCAGGGCTGTGACTGTAGCCAGGTGCTATAGCAGGGGAAAAGGGGCTGCTCCCAAACCCCAGTCTCTTCCATAGTCCAGAGCCATCTTGCTTGTGTGGGAGGTTGGTGTTGTGTTGTGTTCAGCCTCTCTCAGGCCTGAACAGCTCCTAGCTCAGCACAGTGCTCAACCCTCAGAAGTGGTGTGGTGCCCAGAGGTACCAGTCCTTTTCCTGGTTGCTTTTGCCATCATGCTGCAGCTTCCAGGGTACCCAACAGGGGTGTGTGTGTGTTAATTTTTCCTCTTAGTGAGAGGTTGTAGAGAAAGAGTCTTAATTCATTTTTTGTGTGGGCATACGTACACACACACACACCAGGTGCTGTTTTTTTTCAGCTTTCTTCATCCCTAGCCTGGCAGAACTAAAAATTCACACACAGTTGGGAACGTCAAAAGAGAGACTCTGGCAAGGTTACACTTGGCTGCTAAAGCACTTTTAACATTTTGCTCTTAAGCATCACCCCAAGGAAAGGGTTTCCCCATCTTGCAGAAGCTTCCTCTCAGGGGGATAACTTGTCTGTAGCTGTGCAGCCCATCAGCAGTGAAAGCCAGTGCCCTGTGAACAGGCAAACATTACCCTCCTGTATGAAAATGACTCACAACCTCCACTCAAATCATGAGAAGTGACATGGTAGAACAGATTAATGGCTTTTCCAATGCGGGTTTATCAGCTTTATTTCAAGCTGAAGGCTTTAAATTCTTTTCAGTGAGAGGTACATTGAATGCCATTGAACATCCCATTTCAGAGAAGAGCTGTTTAGGAGTAACTGTATACCAGGGCACTTCCCTTCTGACAGTGCAACTCTGCTCTCTCTGCACGCATTCGCTTTTTCTTTTTGCAGTTCCAAACCTGGTTTCCCTCTTAATCTTAAAATTTTCTGAATGAAGAGGCAAAGAGCAGCACTGGAACATGAAATCTGGTGCTGCAAAGCTCAGCTGTGTCTCTGGCATGAGGAGGAAAACCCTGGAGCACCCCTGACTCTTCAGATGTGGCTTAGAGCTCTGTGGCAGTAAAAACCATGGCTTCAGGGGGAAATTCCTCCTCTTCTTTTGTGAAGAAAAGGACTTGAGGGAAATCAAGAATAGAAACCATACATGCTCCTACACTGTTAGGGCTGGTTTCCAGGGTATCCTGTCTCCTGAAATGTAGTTTCTTACCCAGAAGTTGAAGGCAGCCAGAGTTTAACCTATGCAAATCTGGTTTTCTTCAAGAAGTAAGGAGGTATGGACTTGATACAGTTCATGAGGCTCATCTGCCTAAACTTCTGTGCAAAGGAGCATCCTTTAATAGAGATTTTTCAGCTCAGTTTCAAAACTGCAGATGAATGTTCCAGAGGCAATGATGCTTCCCTCCTGCTTTTTTCACATCTTCAACATCTGCACTAACAAGTAAATTTATTGGAGGGACCTTTAAGACTCACTGGAAACAGAGATGTGAGTTCAACATTTTTTTATACAGAGCCAATTTTGGCAAAAATTCCGTTTGGAGCTTGCAGGAAAAGAGCTGGGATTTTTTTTCTCCTTGCCTTTCTGACATAACTTAGCAGCTGAACTAATTTTGCTCAGACTTTCCAAGAAAACTTGAAGGGGGAGCAGGCACATGATATTTCATACCAAAAGAAATTGTTTTCTAAAGGAAGAATTATCGTGGGAAGGGGCAGGGAGTGGGATGTTGGGGTGTGGTTTACCACTCAGAGGAAGAGAATGCCTCTCAGAAGGAGAAAAAGAGAAGAGGGAGTCTGGCTGTGATGGAAGGGTGGGAAGGATGGAAGCCCTGTTGGTTGGGTATCAGCTCCCATCCATGTCACACCTTCCTCCCTTTGCCTGTCCTCCTCCTGGCCAGCTCTGTTCTCTGTGCTCACCCCATGACCATGTGTGGTGGCTGAGGAGAGGCAGCTGAAGGCTGTGGTTTGGTCAGAGGAGTGCCTCAGTTTTCTGCCGTTTATCCCAAATGTTCCCTCCTGCTTTTTCCTTCTCTCCAAGGCCCTCTCCCCTGTGATCTGGTGCCCTGTGTTTTTTGAGCTCTGCTGCGGCTTCATAATTTTTTCCATAGAGGTTATTCAGGGTAAAGCTGCACATCAAAGATGTGACTGTATTTAACCTGACCACACTATCATAGCTGGAAACTCCATAATATGTGGTGGTGGGGCCATACAATAAAATGCTGCAATATTTTACAGTACTGTTTCAGATACTGCAGCCTGCCTGTGCTAGTGTGGTGAGAGACTGAGGGTTTGCAGGGCTATTTGCTTGTATTTGGAGGCTGTGCAATTAGTCCTTGAATTGTAGGAAAGGCATTTGCCAATTTTGTCTTTCCTCTGTATTTTCTCAATTTATAGGGAATTTTTTTTCCATATTATGTTTCAAAAAAAGGGCTGTAAGTGGGTTCGGTATTTTCTGCTTTTTCCAGGAGTCTGAACTTGATTACTCTGATTCAAGGCCATTTTAACACCTTTTTATAAACTTCATCATTAAGACAGAAGGTCAATAACTTGTTTGGCTCATTCAGTCTGAAGCTTCTAAATTATCTTAAATTGCCTGTAAATATTTTTCAACCTATAGAAAATCACCCATTTAACTTGCTGGGGATTCAGCCTGCTTGCTTTTAGTGAAGACTTCTTCCTTGTCAAATCACCACCCAACAGCATCTTACTTCTTGTTGAGAAGAATGTTTAATAATTGTTTACCTGTCTCCTATACCCCACGTTGCCATTTCTGAATCATCTGCATGGCAGGCGATGGAAGGGGAATTACATCCGCTCCACCTTGGCTTCCTTGGTCTCTTCTAGGCTAAGCAGAGCTCAGTCTCTGATCCCTCCCCAAAAGACATACACCCCCTAATCATCTCCCTGTACTTTTCATTTGTCTTTCACAGTGACCATGTTAATAATCTTGCTCGCTGCCTCCTCAGCTGTCAGGCCCGTTTTCTCTGGCCAGGTGGTGCTGAAGACCCGTGGTGTAACCATGCTTGGCTCTAGGAACTTTCTCTTTCAGCCTTTCCCTCTTAGGGCTCTTTCTGACCACTGACCCTTCCAACCAGAGCCATTCCATGATTCTGTGATTTAGCTCACTCTGCTGGCAGCACTGGCCTGTTTGCCTGCATTCAGGCCTTGTGAGGAGAATGCTCTGTGTCTGTCTCTGTGACTGGGTCTAAATTCCTCGGGAATGGGGATGGATGGATGCTGGAAGAGCACCCAGCTCTCGGGAGGAGATGCCTTTGCCTGACAGATCACCTTGAGCAGATAAAGGCCATGAGGCTGTGGCACCACGCTTGGTTCTTGGAGCAGTCAGTACAAGTATTGAGGGCACAGAGTGGCAAACCATCTGCCAGTGCAAAGGGGTCTGGTGAGGATTGCCAGTGAAATTGCCTTGTTCATTACTGACTACTATAAAAAGTAAATCCCAGGGATTTTCACAGCCCGCACGCTCCTTGCAATTTCATTTTTGCAATAACTGCTGTCATGTCACACCACATGAGTGCAGCTCATCTGACCAACAATTCAGGTCAGTGATGGGCTCAGCTCTGATGGAGTCATGATTCAAAAGCTTTGTTTCTGGAATAGGATCTCCTCTGTTTTATCACGGTGAGTGTGTTGGCACTAGAGCATAGAAAAGCCCTAAGACACACCGTGTTCTTCTTTGGTGTGTTGGCTAACGCATGACTCAATTGTAAGAGATGGAGCAGGTGATGCTTTGGACACCCTGAAAAAGGCACTCCAAATGTGAATTGAGAAACTTGCAATTGGCATTTAGACTTCTGCTTTCTTCTCCTAGCCTCTTGCCAGGTTCACTTATTCCTTATGCCACAGCAGAAGAGAGGTATTCTTTGCTGCCTGCATCCTGTCACGTGTCACATAGCAACCCCCCACTTGAAGGAAAACAGCAAAGCATGTAGGTGAACGTTTGTCTGCTAGAAACATTTGAAGTGTTGAAGTAATTCAGTGACTGTGATCTGTTGAAAGTAACTTGAAACTTGTTGGAATTGCATTAAAAATCATACTGCCTGCCTCAGTGCAATGTATCCAATTAAAACAGAAAACAGGATGAGGAGAACATAGCATGGAACTAGCATGTCTAGGAGCAATAGGCCAGGGCCAAGACTTTTCCTTTGATGCTCGTTCAAGTAGTTGTTTTCCATCAGTATACTTTTCAGCCTCTTTGAACCATGGGATGTTTTGGTCTGTGCTTGCCGTGTCAAATACATTTCATATCCGATCAGTCAGTCAGCATACTACCTAGAATGTCAGTTCACTGATAGAGCTCTTCTAGCTGTGGCTTTACATTTGCACGTGCTGCAACAGTGCTCTAAAGCTGAGAGTTTGTCAGCATTTGCACTGTAAATGTGATTTATCACTATTCTACAAAATTTAGCTCCAAGCTGATCGAGGTCAAGTGATGAGTTTACTCATGGAGAGACTTGCAGAAAAAAAGTGACCCTAAATACAATAATATCACTACCTTTTGGCTCTTTAGAAAATAATAAAAAGTGAGTAAATGTAGTGAGATCTTGTGTCCATGTAGAACCAGCTATGCTTGTTGGTGTGTTCCGGTCCATCAGCAGCTCCCTGTTTTTGCACCCTGGCTTCTGCAGTTTGTTTGCATGAATCTTTTCTTTGCTTTCCTTTTTATCTGGTTTCCTACAGTCATAAGGCTTCACAGGCTGGTATTTGGACCCTCACTTCCAGCTTGCTCTCATGCAGCTCCTCTGATATTTGTAGGGTGACTAACTCCTTCTGGCCTCAGAATACTGGTCACCAAGCATGGCTTGCTGGGAGATCAGGGACTGACCATCAGGTTGATCTGGCCTAAGATTTCTGGAAGATGTCTAAGGTTATGTGGCAGCCAGGAAAGCCTCTATCAGGTGGCACAATTGTCAGTCTAGCACTGTGGCCTCCCTTGATTTGTGACTTAGTCCATGCCAGGACTTAGCTACATCTACAGGATCACAGTAGTCTGGTATGGGTCTAAATCCAGAGAAGTCTGCTAACCAGTACCCTGTGAGTTTCAGAGATATGTGGTTCAGTCAGGTTTCTTTGTTTTCTAGTTCAGTTTCCAGAAAGAACCTGTTTGCAATTATTAAAGCAGTGTATTCACACACATTCAGTTGTAGATACAGTAAGTTAGTTAGTAAAAATGAGTGCTCCCTGTTGAGGCTCTCTACTGTATTGTAGGGAATAAAATGGCTGATGGAATTCAAAGTGGATAAAGGCAAAGCAAAGCGGAAAATGTCCCTAAGAGATCACAGAATGATGGGCTCCAAACCGGCCACTGTCTCTCAAGGAGTCACAGCAGACTGCTTAGTGTTGGATGTCTGCCCTAGCAGCAGCTGCTGGAGTGCCAGGAATTACTAGGAAAAGAATATGGGGACTAAGCAGGAAACAGCCCTTGCACAAATTATGTTGCATCAGCATCTGCAAAAGTGGAAAGGACAGCAAGGATGTCTAAGACATGGAACAACAAAGGGACCAAATACAAATGTTAGACAATGTCTAAGACATGGAACAACAAAGGGACAAATGTTAGACAATTCCTCAGAAGGACTAAACAGCTTTCAGCTCATACAATAAGCTCTGTCAGAGCATCCAAATCTCTTAGATTCTCAGGTCTGAGGAGCTGCATTTGTAACTAATTCTGCATGTCATGGTATTGCAATGTTTTCTTTTGAACTGGTAGTGTTGTACTCATTAGACCAGATGAAGATGTCTACTTCTGACATATCTTTGTGATCAATAAACAGAAATTAACACTTCTGTGAAGTAATTTCCCTCATTCTAATGTAAATAGTTCATTTCCTGTCATCAGCTGTGAAAGGAGTCTAGGTTTTAGTGTCCTTAGTATAGTGCAGATTTCTCATGCTAGATGAGACAACCAGCCCCACGGCTGTTCGTGCTTTTGCCATCATCGGGGTATATTGCTGTAGTACACCTGGCTATAATTCATGTTTGGATGAGGATAATTTGCCCTAAATTTATGTGTATTAAAATATTTGTAACTGCCTGATTGGTGTAAGGCTCCAGTTCTGCTGGCAGAACTGAAAGCATCTGTGCAAGCTTCACTTGGAGGGCAAGTTAGCTCATCCTTTAATAAGCCTTGTAAATTATTACAGGTGCCAAAGTAAGGTGAGAGAAATAAATACAAAACAAAGAGAAAGAAAGGGCTACTTATAGTGCTTGGTGATAGGATATAAGATGGGAACTCTGTAGTACTCAGTTCTAAAGTGCTGTAGCCAGGTTTTATTTACTAAAATTGTGTTTTGCATATCACATCTCTGCTTTCAAAAGCGTGGTACCTGAAGTGAACTTTAGGGCTGGCAATCATCTAGTTCACTGCAATTTCCAGGTACTGGTACGCTACCTTGAGTTCAGAATTTGTTTGTTTTCTTAGTCTTCCATGGCCCTGTGGTCTCTAGCACATTTTTTCTCTCCTTGGACATGTTGTGTAGCACGTATTTTTGGGGTAGATTCAGACTGAGATTGTAATTACCGTACATACTTGTGGTCTGGCTTGGTATTATCCATCACAATACTGTCATGTGCTGGGCATTGACAACATACTTAAAAAGCTATTTTTTACATGATATAACTAGTATGTTGGGTAATTTTCTTGTGGTATGAAGGAAAACTTGCCAATGCTTTCAGATCCAGAAGAGTTTCCAGAAGTTTGTTTATTTAGCAGAGGGTGCTGCCTTGTGCAGGCAGGCAGTCTGAGCTGCATGTTCTTTACAGGTCCTTCTTTGCTGTATGGGAAGAATCGAGTGAAGCAAATGATCTGTAAAATATCACAATGTTACAAAGTAATAGTGTGGTCTAATCCTTTCACCTCATTTCAGCTTCCCTTTCCAGTCCTCTTAGGAGACACTGAGCTCAGCGTCCCCTTCCAGCATCAGCTCCTGTTGTCAGCCTCATCATCCCACCCTCAGCTCCTCATTTCACTCAGCAAACTGGAGCGTGCTCTCACCTGCTTGGCCAAGGATCGCTGTTCTCAATTGTCGCTCTTCTAAACTTCTGCTTTTTAAATCACCCCAGTGTTGTGGCAGCCTATTTGTGCTCTGCAGCGCTGCGTAGGACACCTGCTCTGCATTGAGTTTCCTTCCCCAGGCTGTGATTCACTTGTGTGATTCTCTTTAATACAAACGTGCCATGGTGCTTGGAGATTACTTGATTTCCGCATTTGAAAGGGCTTCTATTAATGGTATAATGGTGACCTGCTGGTTGCCTGTAACATAATGCTTTTCTCAGCTGCTTGTGCTCAGCACATTGTGTCACCCAAAAACCCTACAAGGTGGAGAGCAGAGACTGACAAAGCTGAGTATTCACACTCATTGCCTTACTAAAGTCACCACTACGGCAAAAAATTACATGGTGAGGTTTCAAATAAAACAGCTGAAAATGGGGAGAGGGGAAGAAAAAAGATGCTAAGTAAAGAGGGGTGAGCAGAGTATCAGGGTTTGTGGACAGTCCACTGAAAGCTTTTGTATTACATTTTTGCCTGTTCAAATTACAGAGTTGGGAAATTTCCTCAAAGTTTCAAAGATCCAAATTCTTGTGAAATTCCCATTTTTATACCTGGTGGAATGAAGTGGGTGGTGGTCATTGGTGCTGTGCTGTCCTCATCAATGACCAGGAGAAGTTACCTTGTGTCAGTCAAGGAACTACAAGCTCTGCAGGATCTGTTCTATACAACCCCTAAGTCTGTATATGTCCCCATTCCTACATGCCTTCATGTTTTTCCCTTGTAACTCCATGATAACAGATTTTTTTAGACATACCATTTCAGATTACAAGCCATAGGTACTCTCTGGAAAACCCCATTTCCCAGGCATCTCTTTTAGGTTGGATGGGATGAACCATCTTTAGAACAACATTTTGTTAAGTGATGTGGAAGTGCACAGCTGCCTCATCCAGTCCCAGCCCGGGACCCCCTTGCCCAGCTGCTGGAGCCCTCCTGGACCTGGCTGCCACTTTCTCATGTGCAGATTCAAGCAGTAGCTGAGCCTGTACCCCAGAGGCACACACACAGTAGCTCTCCAATTAGCATGAGTACTGAGGTTTGTTTCTGCTCATGTTGTTCGTGTTTGCTCTGTCAGGTCTGTGTCTCTTGTATATTTTGATTCTGGTTTCTCCTCTGTTGCCCATCTTGTTCCAAAGTCCCTGATCAGACCACCTTGCTGGAATAGACATTCTCATACTCCTACGTGCCCTCATCCAAGTTCCCATCAAATGCTAACTGTTTGTTGTAGTTTGGGGACAGGTATCTTTTACTTCCTCTTGCACTTTACTAGGATATGTGGTGGATATTTCTTCCCCTGCTTTCTTAAAAGCAAATATAGAGAGTTTGTGTGTGTCCCGTGGGACTACTGTTCATGCTGTCTTGACTTCCTGGTTTGCGGAGGTATTTCAGAAAACTTGGTTCTGAAATGCCTGACAAAGCTGCTTGAATTTATTGACAAACTTGTTTTTCCTCTACACACAGATCCTAATATGGTCAATGCAGGAGACATGAACGGTTCAGGCAACCTGATGGATTTTCTGGATGAGCCTTTTCCCGATGTTGGAACTTACGAAGATTTCCACACCATCGACTGGCTGCGGGAGAAATCGCGTGACACCGACCGCCACCGCAAGGTAACGGCGTCAGCCTTTGATGCATCACATCCCTGGGCCACAGCCATCCTGGTGGTGACAGAAACAAGCGTTCTTCCAAAGTTACTGCTTCCTGCCTTGTTGCATGACTTGAGGAGAACTTCTAAACATAGAGATGTGGGATGACTTGAGGAGAACTTTTAAATATATGGGCATGGGATGTCCTGAGTTTGTAAATATGAAAGAGTTGCTGCAACTTAATCAGCTGAGCATCTCTGAAAAAATTACTAGGACTGAAGAAAGTAGAGAGTAGAGAAATTGTATGTGCCATCTAGGAGTTTAATTATTTTAAATTTTGTACTCTGAAACTGTCAACCTGAATCAGCAACACATTTATATGTGTGTTTAATTTCAGATTACAAGCAAAAGTAAAGAATCCATATGGGAGTTCATCAAGAGTTTGCTGGATGCCTGGTCAGGATGGGTCGTAATGCTTCTCATAGGACTGCTGGCAGGTACGTATGTGTTAGTGCTGCAGTGTGCCTGAAGTATCTCACCCAACCTGCTGCAGTACCATCTGCTTCTCTTTGTGCTTCATTGTCTTTCCATTGATGTTTTTTGTTTTTAAGCTAAAAAGACGACTTTGAATTCATGCAGTTATGATCCTAAATAAAAATACCCACCTGCAAAGTCTCCTTTTGAGTGCTGACCTAGAAAAAAATGTTTTCACCAGTAGAGGGATTTTTCTATTGCTTTGGGTAATCTGCATTTGAGTGCTTCATACTCAATGGGCTGCTTTGACTTTCTGAATCTTTGCTTTGCAGAAGTCAATTTTATTTTTTGGATTTTTTTCTTGTCATCACTTTAATTCTGCAAGTAAAAAATATGATCTGGGGAAAATATCGGTTGTGGACATTCAAAGGGAGCTTTATAAACTGCAATTTCCACTGGGTTATCTTCTTTATGTATGCTGAAGGCAAAACACAGTTTCAGACTTGGATTCGGGTCTGCTTCCAGGCCAGACAGACATTACATATTTAACAGCCTGCTCAAACTCACATGGCAAATTCATTAATTTCCTCAATTTCTCCTGTCTTCTCCTTAGTTTAGCACATCTTCCTACTTGGAAAGTTGCACTTCTCTGACCCATCTCAGACAGCTGCTATTTATTGTGATTTTTCAGTGATGTCAGGGTGCTCCTGTGTCATGCTGCTTGGTAAAAGCCCCATGTGAAGTTTCCCAGCTTCCAAGGGGTAATGGGAATTTCCTGCTCAGCATATGTCAAGTTAATATGTTTACTACAGTTGTTAGGAGCCTCAAAAGTACTGGTAAAGTTCTTGAGAAAACATTCCTGAAGTGACGTGTTTGGCAAATTATGTAATTTCATAGACATGTAATTGTTTCCACAAAAACTTTGTTGGGAGGGTAGACGAGAAGAGAGTCCGATAGACTGTGTATTACAAGGGCTGCTGAGTCCTGCCTGAAGGCCAGGGTTGGTCTCATCTGGGATGAAGAATTCCGCCTGCAAATAAAGTTAGAGCAAGCCCTTGAGGGCTCTAGTGACCTCAGTAATCCTCTCCTCATACAAAGAATATGGTAAACATGCACACATTCCCATTTTAGTAAAAACATCCCAGAAGGTTCTATTCAGTTCTAGTTTGCAATGAAACCTCTTGCTGAAATCCTCAAGGCTGTTAAAAGCCAGAGTCTCTGTCCCCTGATATGCCCAGCTTGGCAATGGGAGTTGAGGGTAAGCTACAGCTGAGATCTGGTAGCTTTTGCAATGACAAGGGTGCAGAGCAGCATCTTTTACCTCAGAGAGTCAAACCAAATTAGTCAGGTATCTTAACCAGGTTTAGGGAGGGAGGAGATGGTGGTGCAGTCAAGAGGCACTTCATGTTGTTTTCCTCTCTTAAAATATTTCCTGCTGAGAGAAGAAAGTGTGCCACAAGGGCATCTGTATGATCAGATGGGATTGCATGGACCAGCCTGGCTCCTCCATGGTCCCTCCTCTGCTGAACAGGCAGAAGCTGCTGCTGCTCCAAGGGGAGTAGCCTGACTCAGTGGATGGACACTGGGTGAGCCCTTGAGCAGCTGGGTCCAGGCATTACCAGAGGCAAGCAGAAAGTATGGCAAGGAGTGGGAGAGAAAGGAAAATGTGGCAGCAGCAGTACTCAGGACATCAGGGTCCCATGGAGCATTCTGCCCTTGCTGTCCCTGTACTGGGCATGGAGACAGCAAGATGGGACTCTTGGGAAGAGGCTGTCAGGGGCTTCCGTAAGTTTCCAAAAGCACTTGGGTCATTTACCCAGGCCCAGGAGTTTAAAAGGAGGTTAACTGATCTAGAAGTCTAAATCCCATTGATTTGATAAACTTTATCATTTTGGATAAAGATTTTGGAATACCTCAAAGGCTGCACCTCTACTGCCAACATGAGCCAACAAGGCCAAAAGGAGCAATCCTTGTTCTCCAGTGCATCTGCCCTGGGCCCTGTTGCTCTGTGCGTGTGTAGCTGCACTGGGTGAGTGAATATTGGTTCTGACTTGCTAGGAAAAATGGATTTTGGCCAGATCAGTTTTCAGTTGATTTGTGGGCTCAGCAGTGTTGGTCACTACAGAGCCACAAGCAAACAAAATATAGCTGATGGAGGCAGGAAGGAGAGGACCATCCCATTTGGCAGTATGATATATGTATTATGTCATACATATATATATCTTGTAGTTTTTGGAGTGTCATCAAACCTGCATCCTTTGTTAGTCCAAGAAAAATGTAGGTGGGAAAGGGATGTCTGGAGGGGGTTCTGCTCTGGCTTCCTGTTCACAACAGAGCCAGCTTCAGGGTTACAGATAACACCAATGTACATTGAGAATGTAACATTGGGATCATATCGTAGTTTCCTGTGTGAGGGTGCACACATAAATTAGCCTGAGCAGAGCCCCTCACTGCCTCCAGTCTGTGACAAGTACCCACAGGACCTTGAACATCAGGCTGCAGGGAGAGGATGGTATATGACGGTCAGATGGCAGGAAGGGCACTGAGGAGCTCCTGGAAATGAGGCTTTGATAGCCAAAGCCTGATAATTGCAGAGAAAAGGGAAGGAACAGTCAAACCCACTAACGTTGTTTGGTGGGGAGATCAGATGAAGACTGTTCACACAGTGATCTAGAAAAAGATACTGAACATAACTGATGTCTTAAATTTTGTGTTTTTCAGATTCTGTGCTGCCTAGGGGTGTAGTCCATTTTGTGACCATTTGGGGTCCACCTTGAGTGTGGCCCCAGTCAAGCTCTTGTCCTGCCCAAAGTGTATGCTAGAAGCCTTTCAATAAATACCTACTTTACTCTCTAGCTCTGCCTAGTCTCTGTTTCAGGTCAGCCCTCCTAAGGCATCACTACCTGGGCCTGTCTGAATTTCCATGCTTTCCTCATATAAGGAAATATATGGAGAGTGAGCCTAAAAATTTACATATGTATGCCAAAATTTTAGGCATTTGTTTTAAAGAACTCTGAATTTTTGCAGGGCCCATCCTGTCTGCAGAGCAGTGGATGTTCCTCAGCCTAACCATTACTACTGGCCAACTGAAAGAATATGTTCTTTATAGATCAGCAAATGTCTGTGTTTTCTAAAGCTGTGTGGCAAAAGTGCCATCATAGTAATGCTGAAATGCTCTGATGCTGAGGCTGGGTTTGCAAGAATTCCCTTTGCAATCCAGTGCTGCACCACTTGAGTGATGCTGTTTTCTGACACAGATGCATGAGGAAAACTATCTTTTCAAGGCAAGTTTTTAGCATTCTCATTAGGGCACTGTAAAGGAAGAAATTTGCCATCATCAACAAAAGGAAAAGGTGAGAGGTAAAAAGGTAATATCTAAAATGAAGTTCAGCATTGTCTGGCTTTGGAGTACTTCATTATTTT
>VYZR01097907.1:19696-39158 GCA_013400675.1 Oxylabes madagascariensis
AAAGGGGAGCAGCTCCTACCCCTGCTTCACGTAATTGCATTCTTAGCAGGAGCCACAAATCTATAAGTTTTGGAAACATAAAACCAAACCTGTTTGCATTTTACAAAGTATTTTTCCCCAGTACCTTGATATGTGTTGATAAATTCTGTTCAGATCAATTAGCAGTCTCCTGAAATGTTATTAACGATTATTTATAAAAGTAATGATGACTTCTGCTTTCCATTGTATATGAGAGGGATCTGGAAAACACTAAATGACTCTTCCATCAGCTGGTGGTTTAATTCTTTCCAGAAAGTATGGATATAGGGACAGAGCACAGGTCTGCCTCTGTGTTCTGGCTGCTCCCAGCCTCCCATTCCTGCTGCTCCTGCATTCCTGGGGACCCCCCTGCTCTGAGGGTGCTGCTGCTGGGGCAGGTTCTTATCGCTGATGAGCAAATGACCTAGAGAAGCAGAAATTTTCTTTTTTTGTGTCTGGCCACAGAGAGTTTGTCTGTGTCTGTGTCTGGTGGCCACCGGGTGTCACTGTAGCTCTGTGTAATTACCGGGGAGAAACTGAAACCAGCATTGTGGTACAGGGAGGATTTGAAAGATAATTTTATGCTGCATGTCCAGATTGCTAATCAATGTACACACATATCAAAAGCCCCATTCTGTTAAGTTCAGAATTTGGTATCCATGTTATATCTGTAATGTATATCTAAAAGGTTGCTGTGTTGGGACCAGTAAAGCTGTACATAAACTTTCATATCCATCTCCTCCCTGAAATACAAAGGGAGGTTTGAGATCCATGGCCAAGTGTATCTATACAGACCCTGCACGACGTCCTCCCCATCTCAGCCAGGTGGGGAGCCTGCCTGGGACAGGCTGCAGGTCTGATATTGGTTATATCTCCCCTACTTGGCTGTCAGTCAATATGAAAATGATAATGTTTAAAATAAAAGCTTATGAGAGAGCATTGAAGGTCAGAAAAACTTGCTATTGCCCCCAGTTCTTTGGTATATTTGTATTTATTGATGCAGAGAATAGTTTGGGTTGGAAGGGGCCCTTAAAGGCCATCCTGTCCAAGACCCCTGCCACGAGCAGGGTCATCTTCAGCTGGATCAGGCTGTTCAGAGCCCTGTCCAACCTGACCTTGAATGTTTCCAGGGATGGGGCATCCACCTCTCTGGGCAACCTGTTCCAGGGTTTCACCACTCATTATAAAAATCTTTTTCCTTATACTTAGTCTCAATCAACATCTCCCTAATTTAAAATTGTTAGCCCTTGCTCTACTGCAACAGGCCCTGATAGAAAGTCTGTCCCCATCTTTTTTATAAGCCCCTTTAGGTACTGGGAGGCTGCTATCAGATCTCCTTGGAACCTTCTCCTCTCCAGGCTGAGAATACAGCCTTACATTGTGCCTGCTTACCCAAATCAGGGGTTTTCTTCTGTTATTAAAATTAGATATATTATCCTTGCAACTTGATTATTTTTAATGCCAGCATTTCTTTTTGTGCATTTCTTTTCCCAGGTACATTAGCTGGAGTGATAGATTTAGCTGTGGATTGGATGACAGACCTGAAGGAGGGTGTCTGCCTGTCTGCCTTCTGGTACAGCCATGAGCAGTGCTGCTGGACGTCTAATGAAACGACATTCGATGACAGGGACAAATGTCCCCAGTGGCAGAAATGGTCTGAACTCCTTGTAAGCCAGTCTGAGGTACGGCAGGCCTGATTAGCTTGAGGTTGCAGCAGGCCAGGCAATGCCCTTTTTTCACACTTGCTGATGTTCCCTCCAGAGAGTTTCTCTGAAAGAGAAAGTAATGAACTGAGCTCACTGCAAAAAAAGACATTTCCACAAGCAATATCTGCTTAACTTGAAGGAGGTCCTGTGGTTTCAGTGCAATGGAAACTGGAAAACTGTGAGATTGCACTCTCTTTTTACCACCAGTATTAAACTAAAAGTGTTTCATAACATGCATAGCATAATCACCAGGAGACCTGAGCTGCATTTTCTTCTTTTCCTTTTAAACATAATTTTATGGGACAAAAAAAGATGAGCGCTGACAAATACATTTATGAGGATATTTTTGGGATTGCAGTTGGGGTTTTATGTATTCTGGTAAAGGGAGCTGCATAAGAACTGCTTGTTTATCCCTTGCAATCAGTTTGTCTATCAAACAAACACATCAAGAGACCTAGCTAGCACCAAAAACTGGGAAAAGAGTGGACTCTCTGGAGGTGGCCAGAGTGAAGGATTTGCAGGAGTGTTGCACAGGAAGGGAAAAAGCTGATCTGAACAGACATGAAACCTATATTTTAAGATTTTTTTTCCCTTACACTTTTTTTCCCCATAATTGTAGTAATTTTAAATACGAAGAATGCTGTTTCAAAGCAAAGCAGCTGAAAGTTTTATTTTGAAAACAATAAAAAGAAACCTTTCTGTATACCATTTGGCAAATGATACTTGTTAAAAAAATACAAAAACTACATTTCATTTTCAACATAAGTTATTTAATGTATTGAATAATATTGATCCCTTCACAACTCAAATCCTTGGCAGAATTACTGTCTCAAATCCCCCCTTCCTCCTTATTTCTGACTTGAATTTGACAGAAACTGAATGTGAGTGTGGGTGGGTGATTTGGAGAGATTGTCTCAGATCTTCCCCCAGTGTGGAGGTTGTCTGGTGCTGCAGACAGTGTGTGAGGACACCTTCATTGCCAGGCGAGTGTGTCATTCATGTTCCCTTCAGTGCTGCTTTAGCTTTACAGGGCAAGCAGTACTAGGTGAGAGTGTTTGTGCGTAGGTATAGCTCAATTTTCTATGGTTCTAATGAACCACAGTGGAAGTCGTGGGGTGCTCAGTGTCCCTGAACATTCTCATCACGTAATCGGGGACAAAAATCTCTCAGCACGGGTGCCAGTTACAGTGCCGAGCTTCCCCTTGCCAGAGGTTTGCTATGTTCATCCTGGTCTTCATCAACAGATGTTTTGGGTGGCTGTGTCTTTGTGATAGTGAAGAAATATTACCTTGTTATAAAGCTACAGGATGGGGCTGATGTCGTAATTTAAGAGAAAAACAAACAAACAAACATAAACAAACAAACAGAAACCAAACAAACAAAAAAAACCCCCAACCAAACAAAAAAACCAAAAAACCCAAACCAAACCAAAAAATCCCAACAAAACCGTGGGAAGAGAAAAAAGAGGAAACTGTTAAAATTATTAGGGGATTTGGAAATCCTGTGCATGTGTTTGACATGCTGTTACTTTGGCTGGAATATAGGAAAGATGCATATCCTTGAGTAAATTTATTGCTTTCTCCGGCTTCTCAAAACCAGCAGTCATGACTGTTGTGTGCTGTGGCCTTTAGAAGAGGTATCAGCCAGGTGAGCACCGTGAAACTTCACTCACATTATGTTCAAATTGGGCTTCTCACCCCCTCATGTACTGTCACAGTAGGACAAAGAAGAAAAGGTTCTTCTTGGCTTAGTTTTAGTTGCTTTCCTAAAACAAATGGGCCTCTAAGATCTGTGGGTTCCTGAGGGTCTGATGGAGACTTTAAATATTATTAATATATCTGTCTGTTCATGTTACACTGAAGTCCCAGGGAAAGCCCAATAAAAATGTGAATTTGGAAAGTAAAAATTCAGTTTTGTTCAAAAGACTTCTGTTCAAAAGGCTTATGATATGGGCAAGTTTTGTGCTGTATGGTTTCTGTAGAGGTAGAGGATTTTAGTAGGTATCAAAATACACTGATCTTGACTGAGTTTCAGAATAATTTTGCTGGGTTTTTTTCTATGTTTCACTTTGTGCCTGACATTTACGTAAGAGCCCTATAAAACAAAAGTGCACATTGGAGCACAATTTAGGCAAAAAGTATTTGGAACAGTTTCCCTAAAGGTACTTTGGTCAGACATGCCTTCCTTTTTTTATGCATGGTTGTGATTCTTTCTCATCATAGCCAACTAAATTTGACATTTTGAGGACTGAGATTTAGATCAGTTCTTCCTTGTGGTTTTGCCAATTTATGGCTGTGATAAACCCTGTACATATGTTTTCATGGAGAATTGTGACATTTGCCATGGCATCTCTTGAAAAATGTTTCCATTCTAGTGCTCCTATAAAAGAAGACCAAAGGAGAGGCTTGATATAAATTATTATGGAAAACATAATAGTCCATTAAACACCTACCAAGCTATGTTTTCTTCCCGAATCACTGTTTTGTAGGCCAATTATCCTTCACCCTTCTGGTCTTGAACTACTTCCAAAGAGGGGGTGAAGAGGGTTTTTTGGTGCGAGAAAGTTTCAAAACCTCAAATTCACTGGCAGATCAAAAAGTCATCAGGTGTCACTGGTGATCTGGACTTTCCCTGTTCTGCAGACTCAATTTGGTCCCAACCCCAGCTTCACTGGAGCTGAGGACCCCATTTTTGATGGCTTATACATGTCCAGGGTAGAGGAAAGGACCCCGTGTCTTCCATGGATCATGACACTGGATCCAGCAATGGACTGAATTCCTGTCCCAGGCTTCTGGATCTCCTGTCATGAAGCTGAGTCCTGCAGGACAAGGAAGACCCTCTAAACCTGGAACCCACTTCTGAATTTTGCAGCCTTGAACCTGTCAGTCTTGAGGAAACACACTGCTATAACATCCATAGGAGAGGGTCTGCAAACTCTGAGATCCCTACCGAGTCAGGCTTGAGCTCTGGGCCTCTGGAGTAACCACACACTGGAGGGCATCCTGAGGGATGTGGTTTATTTCAGTGTTCTGAGTTTGTGAGGGTTGTTTTCAACTGTGTTCCATTTGTATCTAAACTGGACTGACACCAGATCTGAAATATTGCTTGGTCTTGCGAACTAAAATACAAAATTTTGCTCAGTTTTCCTTCTTGCTTCATTACTGTTTCTTCCAGGGTAAGTCTTTTGAGCCATCATGGGAAAGGTCATAGCAGGATCAGCTCTGCTGGTGATCTGCTTCAGTCTCTGACTCCAGTACATGCTCAAGACTTTCACTGATTCAGAGCCTTACTAATAGCATGTAATGGATGAGAAATGAACCATTTGCTATAGTGAGTTACTGCTACTTCACTTCCCAAAGGTTTTCATATGATTAATCATTAGAAGCTGCTGCAGTTGAACCTGCAGAATGCCAGATATCTGGAAAATGTAACAATGAAAGATGTCCCAAGGGATAAGATTGAACTGGCCATACGGACTCTTGTGGGGTCCTGCCACAGCACTGTAGGTGTACGTGTGACTGCAGTAATGGGCTGACAGAGTTTTCTTATGACTTCTGAGATGCAAAAGAAGAAGAAGTGAAAAGAAACAAAGTTCATTTTCCTCCAGTGAATTTAGAAGCAAAACTACAGCTTTTGCTCAACCTAGTAGGGCCAAATTTTTGTAATGGTGTTGGCCTTCTTTGGAGATATTCCAGGTTCATACTGACAGGAAGATTTTTCCCTGAGGCAAGATATCCAGAGTTTTCTCTAGAGGAAGAGTAAATATTGTCATAGCTGTTTGTAATTGAAAGCATTAGGAGAAGACATTCATGAGACTTCTTCAGCTGTAGCAACAAAGATCCTTGGTTACTACAGCCAGATGTCAATCACTGCAAGTGTGGGATCCATGACTGCTTAGTCTCAGGGCATTGGGGGATAACATTGTATTGCTTCAGCATTCTGCTATCATCAGCAAAGCCAGCTGCTAACTTCAGCAAGCACCAGCTTAACAAATTGCTCTTCTTCTAGATACATCCATAAGGACAAGGGTTAGTGGTATGCTCACTGCATTTTCATTTGGACAGACCTGGAAAATGAAGCTAGCAAACATCCGTACTGTTAAAAGTTAACTCCTTGCAGATTTGAAAACAGGGAGACTTCTCATCTCTAAGTTTTTTATGACTGGGAACAAGGCTTGGCCAGCTCTGTTAACTGATACAATTGATTAATGCCTTTTTTCCTACTTGATTTATCATAATGTTGATATCCAGGCTGCTGTCCTGCAGAGCAGAGACAGGGGCCCTGATGTTCTTGAGCAGCTGGGATTGTATCCGGTAGGAAAAGTTCATGTAGAGGTGAAAGATTCATACCAATTCATGCATGGAGATTCATCTCAGTTTTTTATTCTGTAGTGTCATGTTGCTACAGGATATTGTTTGAAGGCTTAAGCTCCTTGTATAGATTTGATGCTGCTAAGTAGATTCTCTTTTGTCCATGTAGGTGGGCTTTGGAAATGAATCTAAGAAAAAATGCATGTGAAGAGGCAGAGGTATTCCAAGGCAGATTTTAACAAAAGTTTCTGCTTGACCATTGGAGAAAGGTAGAAACTTAAAGGTCACTATTGACTATGTTTTCACTATGGCACTGCGCAGTCAACCATTGCTAATGATCATTAGCATTCCCTTTCTGCTAGAAAAGTAAAGTTATTCAGTTTGAAGATAGGCTTATTACTGACTGGAATGATTTTAAAATATTAGGGCAAAAATGACTGAGATGTGTGAGTGGGTTCTGCCAAGCCATGGTGTTTTCAAATTATTTTCAACCCTGTCGTGGACAGCACTATATAAAAAGAAAGGATTTATTTATGGTTTTACCCTTTTGTTTGTGAACTGAACTGCCTACTGATATACACAGGGATGTTGTTTGTAAAGATCAGCATCTGCATGGAGAACTGACCTTTGAATAACAGCCCACAGAAAAATACATACCAGGGTCTCATTTCTTGTCCCCCACCATGGGATGAACACAGCAGGTTCCTTCATTAGGTGCCTTTTCATTACCTATTGCTTTTGCCCTTATGACAAAACTTTATGTGGGTTAGTTAGATTTTTTAGTGCTTGAGAGATACTCAGTGTAAGGTATTTGGGTCCCTTGCAAACAGACTGTATGGGCTGGGTTAGATGTTTATTAGTATGCTGCTTCTTTCTATGAGTAATAAAATCATTGGAGTATATAGTTATTTGTCCTTCCTGGAAAAGCAGCACTTACCATGTAAATCAAAAATCAGGCTCCATGCCATCATGATCCCCAGTAGAAGTGTGAGATTTGCCAATCTGCATTTGTCTAACAATGTTTGTTACTGTTATTTTTCTAGGGTGCAAGTGCTTACATTCTAAACTATTTTCTGTACATTATGTGGGCTCTATGTTTTGCTTTCCTGGCAGTCTCCCTGGTCAGAGTGTTTGCTCCTTATGCCTGTGGCTCTGGAATCCCAGAGGTGAGTTTCTCTTTGTGTATGACTATCCAAAAAAATCGAAACAACAACAAATTACTGCCTTTTCCCGTTCCAGAACTGTACTGTGAGATAGCATAGCAACAAGAAAATTGTCTATCCATCTCATCTGCCTTCATTCCTTTTTTTATACTCTTATGGTGATCATCTAAGTTTTTCATAGTAAAAAGTGTTCATATGTCACTGTGACAGGTTAATGCACGTACTTGTTCATTGCCAGAGTGTGAATTAAAACTCAACATCTCCAAGAGGCATACTCACTAGAAGATTAGAGAGAATTTTCCTAGGATGAAATTACTTGGGCCAGTTACAAAACCAGTTATTTTCTAGGCTAGACTCTAAATAAAAGCAACATAAAAAGAAGAGGGTGGGCTACAAAGCTAAAATTTCCCAAACTGCTGAAGATGCCCATCATTTGGGATGCCTGAAAAGTGTCTGGCACGTATTTTGCAAATTGTGTTTCTGAAAACAGAGTAATGTACATTGTGCCAGCATGACAACATTATAGCAGGCAAAATATCTACTTGATTTTCGATATTTTACATATTGAGCCTCAGTCCATATTTAAACTGTTAAATGAAGAACCTTGTAATTCAACCAGCAGAGTTATTAAAAGTCTTTGAAATCAGGACAGTCTCTTGTTAAAAGTGCTATGGAACCACTAGAATTATTATTTAGGAACCTGGCAGGCAGAATCAACAGCCCAAAGCTCAGAAAGCTTCGCATACTTTTGTTCTTGATCTCTAAGAGAAGCATCCAAACGTTTCAAAAAAACCTCACCACAAATAATTTAAAATATTTGAATAATTTCCACGTTTCAAAGTAGTCATGTGCGTCTTTGTTATGTGTTTGATATATTTGTGGTTTTAAAATGTTTTCATAGTTAACTATAAAGCCAGTTTCCAAGTGGTAGATCCCTCGTGTGAGGTGATGCGCCGCTCCAGCCCTTTTCCAGGCCTAGAGTCCAAACCCAAATCCCACCCTGCAGCCTTTGTGTTGTGCACATGCATTGTGCTCTTTCCAAGCCACTCAGCAGCAAAATTAAGACAAAATGTGCAGAAATATGATCTTTTGGACTTTCTCATTTCATAATATGTGCATGCTTTTATGGCACAGTGATTCCAATATCTAGAACTTTTTTGGTGTGTTTTATCTGGAAAAAGTCTGTTGTTGTTTATTTGCTTTTTTTCTGCTTTGTTAAACTCAAATCCAGTTTTACTCTGATCTTGTAAGCCAAGGAGATATGTAAGAGTTTCATATTTCTATTGATCTCTGTGAGAGTCCTTACTGCCTGTTATGGAGACCACCCGTAACAGCAGTAAAAGTGTGGTCTGCTTAACCCCTGCTCAGATATTGCTGTGGGAAAGCTGCCCTACCTACAGTTTCTTTCTCTCCATCACTGTCTCTTTTCAAGCAGTCTGCAACTTTTTAAACTCTGCTGGAGTTTTAACTCCATTTGAAAGTTCAGAGTAGAGAAGGGTTCTTCATCTTTTCAACGTGTTCTTCCTGCTTTCCAGATAAAAACCATCTTGAGTGGGTTCATTATTAGGGGCTACCTGGGAAAATGGACACTTTTAATCAAAACAGTCACCTTGGTTCTGGTGGTGTCTTCAGGCCTCAGCCTTGGGAAAGAGGGCCCATTAGTCCATGTGGCCTGTTGCTGTGGAAACTTCTTCAGCAGCCTTTTCTCTAAGTACAGCAAGAATGAAGGAAAGAGAAGAGAGGTGAGGTTGGCTCATAAATTTCTAATTTCCCTTCCTGGATACTTGGGGTTTCAAACAACTCATGCCTTCTATGTAAACATTTGCTTTGTAGGTACTTTCAGCTGCAGCTGCTGCAGGAGTTTCTGTTGCCTTTGGGGCTCCAATCGGAGGTGTGCTTTTTAGTCTGGAAGAGGTGAGACCGGGAAGTTCACTTGCTACAATAAATATATTTTAATTTGATACCTTTCTCCAAGATTATTCATTATTTTTCAAATATTTATATGCTTATTTTTTCTTCTATAACAAAAATAATCTATGATTTCCAGTAATAAGAAATAACCAGATATTTTAGCAGAATCTGAGTAGCAGAAGGGCACAGACTTTCTGGAAACAAATCAGATGATTCAGTATGGAAATATATCCTTCTGCTGAGGTTTCTCCAGCCTTCAGCTTGCTAATGCATGGACCAAGCTGTCAAGCATTTCTTACACTCTCTATACAGCAACTCTGGATTTAAATTTATCAATTTTAAACTAGTTGCTACTCCTTTTCTGAAATCTGAAAATGCCTTTTCTAATACCTTTGTGAACACATTCTGGCTGTGGTGAGGTCTAGTGCTCACAGTAAAGTCAAATGAAACGGTGGTGGTAGTTAAAGGAAACACCCTCTGTTACACTCAGTGAAATGTTTATGGCCTTTGCTTGGTTTTAGGTCAGCTACTACTTTCCTCTGAAAACCCTCTGGAGGTCATTTTTTGCTGCTCTCGTGGCTGCCTTCACACTGAGGTCCATCAATCCTTTTGGGAACAGCCGACTAGTCCTGTTCTACGTGGAGTACCACACCCCCTGGTACATGGCCGAGCTCTTCCCCTTCATCCTGCTCGGCGTCTTTGGGGGCCTCTGGGGGACCCTCTTTATCCGCTGCAACATCGCCTGGTGCAGGAGGCGAAAAACCACCAGGCTTGGGAAGTACCCGGTGCTGGAGGTCATCGTGATAACAGCTATCACTGCCATCATCGCCTACCCCAACCCCTACACCCGCCGCAGCACCAGCGAGCTCATCTCCGAGCTCTTCAACGACTGCGGGGCCCTGGAGTCCTCGCAGCTCTGCGACTACATCAATGACCCGAACATGACCCGGCCAGTGGATGACATTCCCGACAGGCCTGCTGGCCCCGGGGTCTACTCGGCCATGTGGCAGCTCGCCTTGGCTTTGGTGTTCAAAATTGTCATCACGATATTCACTTTCGGCATGAAGGTAAATCGGGGACGGGCACGGATGTGCTGCCGTGGGCAGCTGTGCTCTCTCTGGCCCAGCCACGGGGCTGTCACTGAGATGCTGCTAGCTCACCTGCCTGCCAGCAGCTTGCCCCGTGGGCCCCTGTGGCAGCACAGGGATGAGCCCTGCTTTTCCACCTTCTAGCCATCTGCGGTTTTGTTAAGTGAAAAAGAAATCTGTGTGGGAATTTAAATCCGCTCTTGCCAATAAGCAATTTCAAGATGATTCCCAATGCAGCTGTTTTTTAGCTCTCTCATGGATATGGGCGATTTACATTGTTGTTTGTCTTGTTGGATTAATGTCTTAATGTGCCTCAAGGTAGCTATGCTCAAGGAAGTTATAATTTTAAATTTACTATTTTACACATTTAGAGCATCACAGAAATGCAAAAGTGGCTGAAAAGGTCTATTTTTAAAGCACTGTAGCTTGGAAAAAAAAGTGGAATGAACAAGAAGACTAACTGATGTGCCATTTGAATATTCTGGATTTGCCACTTTTTCCTTCAACAACTCCTTCTCCCCATAAATGAGTGATGAAAGGTCCAAGAACAATTTATCCAAGCTTTCCATATATACCAAGCGGTTTGTGGTGAGCTCTATATATCTGATTAATAGAGCACATAAAAAACAGGTTCTGTCTGTCTACAGCTCCCATTATCTGAGCGTTTATTTCTGGTTCTGGTGGCTGCAGACAATGAGAAGTTTTTTCTTAGTTACAAACTGTATTTTATACCATGCTCAAAACTCAAGTATCTCATATTTCTCTTAACCACTATACTTGAACTGAGGATCCATTTTTAGCCTTCCATTCTAGAAACTGACTTATGGCTGACAGCTCATTGCTATGCTTATTAAAAACTTTGGTCCTATATTTGAAATGGGATTTTTTATTTATCCTGTATATTTAAAATTTGTTAGAAGTAATTGACATTTTCAACCAGTCTGTAGAAGAAAAGACCCACTAAATCTAGAAGACTCAATCCAGCTTCATCAGCAAAGTTGACACAATATGGTGGTGGCTGTAGCATCTGCTGTTATCAGCCCTAGATGCCTCTGGGCTGTGCCGATTAGTTAAGTTCTGAGCTAAGGTGATTAGTTAAGTTCTCTAGGAAGCTCAAGGTATATTTTCAGACTTAAAAAGATATAATAGGCTTTCCTCTCTGAACACAACAAAAGCCCCATTCAAGCCCTTGTCACAGATCTGAATTGTCTTCTCCAGCAGGAAATGTATCTCCCACATGCTGGTACACTTGACATCTAAGAGGAATGCACTTAGCCAAGGCAAAGTAAATTTTCATTCTCTTTTCCCCCCGTCTCTTCTCATTTAAATACTCTTTTAAAATGATTTGTGACTTGTCTGTATAGCAGACAACAAAGTAATGATTCATAGAGCTTCTTGGAAAATATTTTGTAAACTGAGAAGGAGAATCAGTTGCATCTGAGCAGTCAGCCTCCTTTCTCTGAATTCTTATTCTTCATTTGACATTTAATTTAAAATTTGGTCTGATTTAGCCTGAAAAAGTCCTGTAGTAAAACCATAGAGGGCTCCATCTGATAGAGGGTGAAATCAAGATGTTATTTTCAGTTAAGCTGATTCTGAAGGCTATGACAGAACCATCAGCAGCTCCCGACTTCCTGCTGAGAAATTAATAAAGGCAAAGCTGAGAACATCTTGACTTCAAAAGCAAACTATTGTTCAGAAACACCATTTATCTCCCTAATTCAGTGGGATGCAGCAGTTAGGATTCAAAATTTCTTTTAAAAATGCCTTTACATTTTATATAGCTATTAATACACCTGTAGCCACATAAACTCAGTCACTTCAGAAAACTGTGTCAGACCATGGGGATTAGCCCTGTAGGCTGCCATGAGGCTGTGGAAACTTGGTTCTTTTACAGTTAATTAAAATTGTTTGATACTGATAATTTTGTCAAGATGCTTATGTGTCTATATTTCATTCCAGATCCCTTCAGGCCTTTTTATTCCTAGCATGGCTGTTGGAGCCATGGCTGGCAGGATGGTTGGGATCGGGGTGGAGCAGCTGGCGTATCACCATCATGACTGGATCATCTTCAGGAACTGGTGCAGACCTGGGGCAGACTGTGTCACACCAGGGCTTTATGCTATGGTGGGAGCAGCAGCTTGCTTGGGTATGGTCTCTGCTGGTCATTGGTTTGTGTGTGACCAACACTGATGTTTGGGGACATGCTTTGGAGGGCTCTGTGTTTGTGTTGGCTGCTGTGTTGGCGTTCCGGGGTGCAACAGAGGTTGAAATCAAGATGTGATGGGCTAAGGAATGGGCAGCTTCTTCTACTGGTTGCTCCAGTGATGTGCTACATGGTCAGCAACAGAAAGGCTTGCAGTCATCAATGCCTGCTCCTTGTAATCAGCTAAAAAGCAGAGAAAAGAAAAGAAAAAATTGAAGTTAGGCTGCAGGTTTCCAAGCAGAAGTATTTTTACTTGCATTTTTTCCGTTTGGTGTAATGAAATTCACTGTAACTGGACTAAAACAACTTACTTGTTTAGATTGTGCTGTCTCTCAGTGCAGGAAGAAAACATCCCAGTTTTTGCTAAATTTTAAGCTGCACAGAGGTAAAAATTTTGAGTTTTATTTTGGCTGTGTGTCACGCTATGGTCAACTGAGCTGTTTTTTTGTTTTCATTTTGGTCGTATTGGATTACACTCAATCAATAGGATTTATTGGATATAACAGCCATGATCTGTTAACTATTAAAACAAGATCATTGAATAATACCTCACGCATCAAATTTCTAGCCATACATGCAAGAAGAATGTTACAAGCATACCATCTGAGTGTGTTTTTACTTGATCATATCTTTCCCCTTGTGTACTTGCATATTCTATCTCCTTTTGTTGCTGTTATTGATATCATCAGCAGCAGTGCAAAAATAGCGAAGAGGCATAACACATGATCAGTGTGATTGGGTAGGTTTGAAGTGAAAGATGTACTCAAGGACGAGATGGAAAAGTTTCAGACTTGGATGCTTATATTGGAAAAGCAGGATCATTTGTGCAATCAATACAGAGGAAGGAAGGGTGGGATTTGCTTGAAAATTTAATGTCTGTAATGTGGATATCAACACCTGAGCTTAACTGTCTTGATACCCCTCACAGTCAAAACAGAAAAATGAGGTATGGGAAAGATCAGTCTTATCTGGCAATACACATCTAAAACCAGGCAAATGGACAGCTGAATTTGGCTTCAAAAAGGCCTGTTTTTATCTAGAGGTTGTAAAGGCAATCTGGATCATCCCTTTGGATGTGAACACCCATAGCAGCGTAGACACATTAGAAAAACCTGGGATCAATCCTACTATCCTAACACTTCCTCTTTACGATAAATTATCTTAATGTTCTTAAATAAATAATGCACAAAAATTTGGCTCTGATGTTGCAGTTGATCTGCTAGTCAGCATAGAATTATAGAAGCATAGAATGTACTGAGTTGGAAGAGACCAATCAGGCTCATCAAGTCCAAATCCTGCCCATGCACAGAACACCCCAAAAATCACACCATGGGCCTGAGAGAATTGTCCAAATACCTCTTGAACTCTGTCAGGCTTGGTGCTTTGTCCACTTCCCTGGGGAGCCTGTTCTATGGCCCAACCACCCTCTGGGTGTAAAACCTTTTCCTGATATCCAACCTAAACCTCCCTGACTGAGCTTCCTGCCGTTTCCTCAGGTCCTGTCACTGGTCACCAGAGTGAAGAGATCAGTGTCTGCCTCTCTGCTTCCCCTGGTGAGAATGTTGTAGACCAGAATGAGGTCTCCCCTTAGTCCCCTCCAGGCTGAACAGACTGAGTGACCTCAGCCACTCCACAAAAGGCTTCCCCTTCAGACACTTCATCATTCTCGTGGCCTTCCTTTGGATGGTTTCTAATAGCTTAATGTCTTTTTTTTATATTGTGATGCCCAAAACTGCACGCAGGACTCAAGTTGAGGCTGCAATTTCTTCCTCAAATTAAGGTGCAGTGGTTTTTAACAGTATGGTGAGGCATACAGTAAAATGGTCATAGCTTGTACTTAAGCTGTTCTGTACCAAAACCTATGTTGCCTAAAGTAAGAGATATGGTGTAAGTATTGAATGATCCTTACTCTGGTATTTGCTCTCAGCTTTTCACAGTCAGAAGTTTAAGGCATTCCTCAGACAAAATTCATATCTGGATCATAGTGTTAAGTAATCAACAATCTAATATTTCTGTGTGCTGCTAGATAAAAAGCATCTTTTAATGACCTGTTTCTGATTTTTCTCATCTAAAATGGGGCTGTATTTTGAGACCTAAAAATAGCAGATTTATTACATTTACCTTTTGAATAGAGGCAAAGAAATGTTACCTAATAATTCAGTGATACATATACACTTGTCCTCAGTTATGTGATTATTTTTATCCTTTAATGTAAACTGAAGGAGCAAGGAGCTTGCTTATGAAATTAATATGGAAAGACTAGATTGAAAAATACAGCTACAACCCTGCCTATGGCTGCATGCCTGGATGGCCTCAAACCAAGTTGTACTCAGTTCAAACTGGATTACTATAATGATATCCAAAGTAAGGGTTTAAGCTATAGCATAGCTCTTGCAGTGGCCCGAAGCTGTTCTAAGGTAGAATTTGGTAACCCTGTTGTGCCCAAAGATAATGCTCAGCTTTCTCTTCAGCATGACTGCAATAGATAGGCCGGTGTGAAGGCCACCTCTCCATGTTCCTACCTGCCTCAGCCATGGCACTTCACTGATTCTTGGAGTCATTTTAGAGGGCTAATGGCAGGGCTCAATTTTACTTTCTGAAGTACCCATTAAAGCTGATTTTTTTTGGCATCCTTTCTGGTTTTAAATCTCTGTCTTTTAGCATTCATTATTTACTTTTCAATGCTAGCAACTTTGTCATGAACAAGTTCACTCAACCTTTTTGATGAAAATTGCAGTACATGAAAAATACCTTTCTTCAGAGAAACAAGCCTAATTGTATAAGGTCGAAGTACTCAGCATAAATAATTACATGCATTTTTGAGTGTAAGGCTCAAAAATATAAATGAGTTGCTTAGTGTATATACCAGCACTGAGAGAAACTTGAGTCTTTTCCCTGTTGGCAGGTGGTGTTACTCGAATGACGGTCTCTCTGGTGGTGATTATGTTTGAGCTAACTGGAGGCCTGGAGTACATTGTGCCTCTTATGGCTGCAGCTGTCACAAGTAAGTGGGTGGCAGATGCCTTTGGAAAAGAAGGGATCTATGAAGCTCACATTCATCTGAATGGCTACCCCTTCCTGGACGTGAAGGATGAGTTCACCCACCGAACGCTGGCAACTGATGTGATGAGACCGAGGCGCGGCGAAGCTCCGCTCTCTGTGCTGACACAGGACAGCATGACGGTGGAGGATGTCGAGACACTCATCAAAGAGACCGATTACAATGGCTTTCCAGTGGTGGTTTCAAAGGACTCAGAGAGACTGATTGGATTTGCACAGAGACGAGAGCTGATCCTTGCAATAAGTAAGTAGAGTATCAGTGTCCAAAAGTTTGATTTTGAAAGGAGTTTTTACAAGATAGGAGGTTAGCAGTGTTGTTCACATTGAAAAATCGATAATCAAGAGCCAAATTTAACTTTTTCTACAAATCTGACTTTTACTGGTTAGTAGGACCTGGAAGCTTTTCTATTGCATCATACCACCTGATAGAATTTTGTGGGCTTGACCCTTGTGGGCTTAGTTTTGCTGTCACTCAAAAGAGTAAAGTATAATTCTTCTAGAGACAACAGAGAGAAACTCAGCTCATATGGCCAGAATTTTTGTCATAACCAGACCAAAAGCCAGTGCAGTGCTCAGTTTCTTTCCTTTTCCATGGGCTTCCAAAAGCGGCTGAGGCAATCATGAACTTTGGTCACCCAGTGATGAAATAGCCTGTACTTCTTTCTGTTGTTCTGTCTCAGTTTTTCTTCACATGCAGGCTTTTAGTGCTACAGGTGGAAAGTTTTCAGTGCACGATGTTTTTTGGTAAAGATGGGTGAATTTTTCTGGCATCCAGTGGATAGCTGGCTGGTTGCCTGAGAGTCCGAATCCAGGTCATTAAAGGTTTTGACTGCCTGGTCCTTTCCTGGTTGGTCTGATGACTGAGTGGGGATTGAAGAACAAGTATATTGGATGAAAGCAAGTGTTTCCACCTTTCTGGACCCAGGGCATCCAGAACTGCAGGGGTCTGCAAGGCTGGCCCACTGTCTGCTCCCAGTTCTGGCAGTCCTGTGGTGTTGAGGGCCAGCTGGGCACGCAGGCAGGTTGCCATCTGGGCATGGTTGCCTTGTGCTTTGCGGGGGAGTGGAATGCCTGGTATATCCAAATCTCCTTGACTGGCAATTGTTCTTCTCTGCATGGTCTTGTTTCATCCCTGTTGTTCAGGCACCTTTAAAAAGCTGTTGTCTCTGATGGAAATTCACATATTTTTCAGACATGAAAATTAATAAATTGTAAATTTGGCTTATTTTTGAAGGTCACTTTTCAGCTCACTTCCCACAAAGCTAAAACAAAAATTGAAATAACAGTGGTCTTTAAAGCACATGTTTTAGATGTATTTAGCCTACCCTGGGTCTGTCTTTTATACTGCCCATGTCATGTCATGGCTTTAACACTTGGTGCCTTCCTAAGTTAATAGTCTTTTGCACCTCCTTTTCAGGAGGCTATGTCAGTGGGAAATTTGCATGGACTGAAGGTGCAGAGCCCTCACTTTAAAATCAGAAAGATCAGAGGCTGATTGAAGTGAGTCAAAGAACTTTGAGGTACTGAGTGTTTTGATTCAGATCATAAATGGCAGTGTGGCTGAATGGTCTTGCCAGAAGATGTGAGAAAATGTCCAGCTATGAACTGACAACAAAGAAATCAGTTAAAATTAAACTCAGTAAACATTTAGATCAAAATGCTTTCCTGTTCAAAAATTGTTTGACATCTGCATTTTTTAGAGGAAAAGGCACTCTCTCCTGATCAGTTCTAATTAAGAGCATCTTTCATAGGAAATGAGACAGAACTTAGATTTAAAATCAAATTGTTATATGCGTAAATAAGATTTTCTAAAGTCCTCAGCCACCAGTGACCTTTGATAACCCTTTTCCCCTTGGACTGAGTGTGAGTGCTGTCATTCTGTGCTGACACTATGATAAATAGTTAATCTTTCCAATATGGTTTGTGTCCTTGTGACTTAAGATCTGGATTTGGTTTAGAAAGACACAGTATATGGTTCCAGTATAGGGCAGGGCAAACCATGCTAGCAACCTTTTGATTGCTAATCCTCTTTCTCTGAAGTTGCTTTGCCTGAATTTCAGAAGTTGTTATTGCTGATCATTACCACAAGGGTAGCTAATGTGTTCTGAACCTCCACCTCAACTTGCTTCATGACTGTGGTCATGGAACCATGCACCAATTCTCCTTAAGCCATAAAATTCCTTACCAAGAGAGAAATATCACATATGGTGAAACATCTCTTGTTCACCTGCTCAGGTTCACCTGCTCAGCCTGACAGAGATACTGGAGTTACATCTCAGAACAGCATAAGCCCCATCCGTGCAGCACTTCAGCCAGGGAATGAGGTCTTCAGAAAAACAGAGTCAGGCCTACTCCAGTATCTCTTCTTTCACCTATATCTCTTTTCATGACATTGTGCCCTGCAGAATGCCTCCTCAGTTTGAGCTAGCTCTGGTACCTCTACATAAGAACATTTTGCACTTCATAGAGACATGATTTCAACCAAGAATTTCAGCTTCTTTCTCAGGCACAGTTAATTGTGCATCAGTAGTATGGTGGTCCAGGGGAAGTACTCCAATTCCCTCACACAGCTGCCTTCTTGGATGAAGGCAATAGATGCTGAGTCTTGCATCAAATACCCGTTCCCACAAAGCTATCTGCCTCATAATTTACCCCTACATATTTTCTTTCTTACTAAGTGGAGTATGCTCTATAAATGTATCAAATACCTGTAAAGTGAATGGCAATGCCATTTCCAATTGCTCAGCAGTATCCTCAGGAGGATTGTGTCCTTCCATTGATCCTTGTTGATTAGGTAGGCAGGTGAGGTGGCAGAGTCACCCTCTGGGAAGAGGTATCTACATTTTAGATGACACCTACTTTACAGTCTTACAGAGGAGAGTTTTTGACACTGTAAAGTTTTTCTTAAATTTGGCCTGCTCCAGAGGCACCATGGAAAAGGCAAAGCCTTGGACAATAGCCAGGTGGCCTGTATAATATGCTTTTTCAGTGTGGAGTTGAGAGATCAACATAGTTGATATAGGCTGTGAAATGTGAACCCCTGAATATGAGAGGCTGTTTCACATTTGGGAGAATTAATTCACTCTAGCTATGACAAGAGCCTTCTGCATAGATTGCTCTGTAAACCCAGACATTGTCATCCATTTGCTTTGCTCTTTCTGTTAATCTGTATCTGTTTTTCTTACCCACTGACTGCAAAAATGATCTGCTCTTCTATTTTACCTTTACTCCCACTCCCCTATCCAGTGAGACTGCATACAAAATCCACCATTTTTCTGATGCCACTGAATTTACTCCATAGTACTACATCATTCAGATTTCTCTAGAGAGAAATTGTGTTTGACATGGAAGAGTGAAATCATGACGTTGGCTAATCACTGTTGTTCAGGGTCACTGCTGCCTTGGGAACAGCAATGTGGTAACCAAAATGCTTGGCCCTGTTTCTTAGGGTGCAGCTTTGGGAAGGAAATACCTAGCTGTCAAAGGTTTTTATCAAAGGGTGGGAGTTACCTTCAGTTTGATTAATGTTACCTCTTAGCACAGATCATATATCAAAGAACTATGCANAACACTACAAAGAAAAGAAAGTACTCCAGTGGTAAGTCTCGGGCCATGCTTTAAGTAAAAAGCTTATACTGATCATGCAAACTCCAGATGTATTGTGATGTTCACTTCGTAGTTTGATCAAAGTATTAATCATAGCTTTTGAACTTCTGAAAATGATCACATATGTGCTGTTTACCCCTATATTTTTTCCTCCCTTTACTATTTTCCTTTAAGTAGGAAGCTAGTTTATTTTTTCTTTTAAAAATCTAGATATGCAAACTATTTAAGGCATTAAGTGTAAACCCACAAAATTTACCCTGCATGCCAGCGAGGGCTGCTGATCTAGAACAACACCCATGCCGCCCCTGGATCCCTGGAATGTGAATTTGTCTTTCCCCAGCTTTGTGTTCATAAATCCATTCACCATGTCCACATTTTCCCAACTCAACTCAAC
>VYZR01097913.1:23538-38391 GCA_013400675.1 Oxylabes madagascariensis
AAAAAAAAGCCACACTAAGGGTTCAGATGCAAGAAAAAGTTTCTAAAGATAAGATAATGTGTAACTACCCACAGACAAAGGATAAGATAATATATAACTATCTGTATATTTTCTGTGAAAGACACGTGTTACCCTCTGTGTCCCTATTACTTTTGCCTGTGAACAGTAATTCCAAGAAAGTCTGCTCAGGTGAGCTCAAAGTAAAAGAAGTGTAACATTAAAAATCTTCTCTGAAGATGCAACACATCACTTCAGGTGACAAATTTAAGAACTGCTCAGACACCAACGGCAAAATGCACATCAAGGCCCAAAAACATAAACCCAAAGGCAGTTTAATGCAAGATACTTTAGATTATTTTTAATACAAATAAAACATCAAGTACAAAAAAAAAAAGCATCAGGGAAGGACAGAATTTATCCATGAACACAGCAACCAGGGTAAGTATATAATGCTTTCAAACATACTGTGAAGCCTCACATATTAGACAGCAGTCTGCCACCTCAATTTTATCTTTTGCCACTTGTTATTTGAATTTAGTTAGCAAGTAAACCATCATCTCTAGGTAACAGCACATCCTAATAAAGTAGCAAAAAATTAACTGTCTAGGTTTGAAGCAGAGATCAATAGGATGTTCCTCCACCTTTAAGTGCTCTGAGGTTCATCATCCTCACTGCCTTTCCAACCCTGCCCCTAATAGGACAAATGAAGCTCCTGGAATGCTGACTCAGTGGGTTACAACTCATCACAAATCTCTGTTGTCACTTCCTCCGCCATATATCCAGGATGTTATCCTGCATTTGAAGGACTGTGCCGCTAAAACATGGGAATGCCCCAATGCATATTGTATAGGATTGGATCCTGTGAGACCAGTGAAGCTGTGAGGAAGTGCAGAAAAGATAAAAAAGAAGGTCTGAGCTTTAAAGAAGGGATATTGTAAGGATTTGTCACAGGAAACACAATCACCTTTACTGCATACATGCACTTTGACTGTTCTCAGCTGAATGTGTCACTTTAAATGCACCAATTCTGTGATGTCAGGCACAACAGTGAAACAGGAAAATTTCTTTTCCCAGGTTTCAGTTTGCTCCTTCTCACTAGGCACAGGAAAAATCCTTTCAGCTCACCTGGGACAGATCCTCTGGGAGTGGCGTCATTCTGCAGCTTGGCTGGGCTGTTGGCAGAGCAGGATTTGAACCTGGCTGTGACTCCAGTTCAGCCAAAAGCACTGGACTAGGACTTGTATCTGCATCTCCAAGAATTTCTGCTGAGAGAAAAACATTCCTGCATGAGCTGAAGCCACAATCTCCCAGTCAACTCATGTGGCAGAATGTGCAGCCTTTCAAACTCCCAACAGTGGGACATGCAGTGTTAAAGAGAATGATTTCCTCCTTACATGGCTCATTGTGTACCCCTTAAAGTGCTCTTGTGGGGATAAAAATGAAATAAGAAATACACGTCTGTGAAAATTGAAAAAATAAATCAGCTTTATCATCTGTAGATTTCGAATGTGGCAGCATCTGAGAAAGCTTCAGAGCTGCACAGTTCATCATACCATTATATGCTCAATGAGCTTTATCACACCTCCTGGAAAGAAACTGGAAAAGCTTCTTCATTTAAATGTTTCACTCCTGTATGAACTAAAAGAAACCTGTATACAGTCTCTTTTAAAGGGATAATTTGCTCTCTAATCCAACATTTATCATGGTTTTCCAGCCTGCAAGTGTGTAAAAATCTTTATGAAAAATGTACTGACAGCTCATGAACTAACTTTAGCCTTCTGCTATCATACAGAGCCAAAGAATGAATTTTAAGCCTAATTAACTATAATCATTGCTTAATTAACTGTAATTATTGTTCACTTTAAGATTGCACGTGCCACATTTCATTTGCATGTTGGTTTTTATATCCTTGACTTTAAGCATTCAAAACAAGGACTTATAAATGACTGACGAAGATGCTATGTCCCTCCATGAGCCACACCTGCTCCATCCTACAAACGGACACTGTGTTTCCACAATACAAGTAAGAGCTGGTCACAAAACTGGAAACAACCCAGAGACACACAATCCCCGAAATTCCTACAGATACCTCTGTGAGTGACTCATTCTGACAGAGGAACTGAGTATCCACTGTGAGGTTTCATGTGCAGAGATGTACACCCTGAAATATGTGAGCTCCGACACCCACGGGTGTGACTATTATTTAGTATTAGCTCTAAAAATAATTATCAAATAAAATGATGGACCTGCATTGCAGCTGTTGTGGCTGTCAGGAACCAGTTGACTTGCACTCCAACTGGTAAATCACATTCCAGTGGAGAGAGAAAAAAGGTTTGGAAGGAAAGTGGAAACAATCACAGATCATTCCTTCCACCCTTCACCCAACCCTCCCTCCAAACCAGATTGTTTTCTATTCATTGTTGACTTCACTAACAAAAGGACTTAGAAACAAGGATTTCTGTTCCCCCTTGAAAAGATGAAAACATCTTGTCTTGAAAGCAGATCCAAGCTTTTATACAAAGTCGTTTCCTTAGCAATGCAGTGAATTACTGTGCTGTGTTCAGAGGTGGGGGAGCAAAATTAAAAATCATCAGAATGCAACAGAACTCAGTCTGGGATTGTAAAGATTATGTAAAAGCACAGGGCATTGTCCTCTGGTATTTAGTCCAGGGCACTTCCCTCCCCTCAAAAATATGCTGCAATAAAAACTAAAAACAACACTGCAAGATTTAGAGATAAAGCTTAAAAATCAGTAGAGAAACACACTGCTGGTGAATTACCATCACATTCAGGAGCTGGTTTGAAAAGTGTTAAGATATTTTCAGGACAGTCAAAGGGCATCCAAAATTAAATTAAATTAAATTAAATTAAAAAATTATTTTTAAAGCTACAAGGAGATAGAACCCTGTTATGCCAGATACAGCCATGGACAGTCTGGGTAAGGAGGACATAAGGCCAGACAGACACAGGGACAGGCTCTGCCATTAACAGGCATCTTCCAACTCCATGGTCCTGAGCACCTTTACAGACTGACAGAACCAGAGAAATCCCAGAATGGTTTCAGTTAAAGGGACCTTAAACCTCATCCTGTTCCAGCCCTCCTGCCATGGGCAGGGACATCCTCCACTATCCCAGGTTGCTCCAAACCCCATCCAGCCTGGCCTGGAGCACTTCCAGGGATGGGGCAGCCACACCTTCACTGGGCACCCTGTGCCAGGGCCTCCCCACCCTCAGAGGGAAGAATTTCTTCACCACATTTAACCTAAATCTCTCCTCTTTTAGCTAAAACCATTTCCCCTTGTCCTGCACTATCTGCAGATGATCTGATCACTGATTTATTGCTACATCACAGCATCCTTAGTGCTGACTGACCTCTACCAACACATTCAAAAAAGTGACATGGAAAAATCTCTTATCTCAGGAAACCTCATGCAACCAATTTTCAAATAACCTTCAACAAACTACTTTAAAGGAAAAGTTTGATAATATATAAAGTACCAGAATGTATTTTCAAGGCTGACTCTGGTGTAGTTGTCCAAAATGTTAGGTCATAGCTGGTTTAAAAGGTTACTGTGTGACCAGTTCAAATGTTAATCACTTCAAAACCAAGCCAATATTCTGCTTTCTCCAAGATTGTTTTTGCCACATGTTAAATACATTTAATTTCAATCCACTTCCTACTGGTCAAGGGTTAATAATGTGAGATAAGCTTCTCTTGTCAAATTCATAAATGTGAAAATTAAAAGGACAGAAAAGCAGCTGTTTGATCACTTTAATTTACACAACTTTTGATGAATCAGTGCAACCACGTTTGTGTTGCAACAGCGTAGTAATTATTTCAGTTTAGTTGAAACATATTTAAAACCACAGTCAACAAAATAAAGAGTTTCCACATGCTTGCAGCAATTACATTACAGTATAAAAGGACATTTTTAGATAACAACAGAGAACCTGGGATAAAAAATAAGGAAGAGGAAGGATGGGCCACTGGTTTCAGCACTACTTTCAACTGAAATAAAATAAATTTCCCTGCTTTACCACAGCAACATATCCCTGCTTTGTACAAGATGTGTGTGCCTGAGCTATCCATCTGGGAAAAAAATTAATTTCCATACCATTAGAGGAACAGGTGAAGCTAAAATATATTGCCATTTATGAGCAGTATCACCATGATGGAGTGATAAAAGCAAAGAGGAGCAGTGCTGAGCAAGGGGCCAGACAGAAGTAGCTTCAAGTGCTGGTGTTAACACCTGCCCAATGGAAACTGCTTCCATCTGGTTTTATAACTGAATTTGACTTAAATGAATCAAATACACCCTTTACAAAGTAACTTTTCTATAGGCAAGTGGGTATTTGCCACAATTTTTATCGTAATTGTAGGAAATTGCTAAGAAGAGTGAAGACAGGGCTTGAATTAAATCCAGTTCTTGAAATAGGAACACCAATAATTTCATTGTAGGAATTGCCTGTAAATATTGGATTTTGAATGTATGGTCTGAAATTGTTTCAGATGCTATTACGGAAAATCCACGTGAATATCATAGAGAAGAAATAAGAATGTAATTGTACCTCCAATTTGGGTAAGCTGCCCTGGAGATACAGAACGCAGACCGTGGCGTGGTCTGTTCCCAGAGCTCTGAGCAGCTGGATGCTTCCTAAAAATGGAATTTCCCATCAGGATCCTCTCCTGTGCTCTGGTCAGCCTCGGCCTCTGACCTTCACTGAGCTCCCCAATGCTGCCCTCAGAATCCTGCAGGGAACACCAGAACCACAGCACACACAAAAACCCAGCGTAAGTCTTCCAAACCCACACATTGTCTTCTAATTACATTAACCCTGAAAGCATTTATAGACTTAAGTTTACTCTATTTGTTTAGATAAAGAAAACAAGCCCTGGAGATATCATCAAGATGTGAAGTTAAGATCTACACTTATCAGTACTGGACAGAAAAGGAACACTTGCAGCCAAACATCATTTATTTTGTTAGTGGTATCTCAACATGATCAGAACCTAAGTTACATTTTTAGCACATGAAGCCTTTGATGTTATAGATTTGGCCACTGTTGACTGCCTGACCTTGAAACATTGGCAGCATCTAACAGCTATTGACTCTCTGCGCTGACTGTCAGATAAAAGCTTCAATTTTCAAGTAGCTTTGGAGGGCACTAAAAATAGGGATGGTTCCTTGAATCCTGACTTTCAAAGCTGCAGGTTAAAGCCAGCTTGCTTCCATGTAGGAAAACAGGTGGGATACACACACACATGTGCATAGTATCACTCTAAGGCAACAGAGAATGTTGATTCTCATTCTCTCATTCTCATTCTCATCCAGGAGAATGTTGATTCTCTTAATGAGAAAGGACACCTACACACACCTTGCCAGAATCTGGGGGGAGTTTATGAGTGCCTTGTACGGACAAACTGAGTGTTCTATGGGAAAGGGAAAAAGCAAATCAGAGCTGCATTTGTAACTGGCAGTGCTGCTGAGAAAATGTCACTGCAATTACAGGGAGACTTGGGAGTTAACACTGCAGAAAGCTTTTCACCAAGTCCAGCCACCAGAACTCATCAGCTAAATAAAGAAAAACAAAGGAACAGCCAAGGAGGTGAGTCAAGCTGGTAATTATTTAGACTAAACTGACCAAGACACTGCATTATGCATCAGCAGCATCACAAAAAAAGCAGTATCTGCTGTAAATAAAGGTGCTCATGAACCATTGCTGCAGTATTCAAAGTTCATTTCCTTCAAACATTCCTCCAGCTATGTCAGTTAGAATGAGCACCCCGTCCAAACTGCTATTTTTCAGCACAGAAATAACTCAAGATGTGTGACAAAAAAAATTGTGATGCAGATAATTACATTTCTCTGTGTCTCTTTTTTTTTCTGCCAGCTGAATAGGAATTTTTGAGGTTTTGTTCCAAGATCAGTATCAACAGCATGTGCAAAGTACATGTAAACACTTGCTGGGTTGCTGTTCATAGCTCCCTAAAACACTCCTGTGGCTGTTAGATGCAGTGTATTTGTACTGTTAAACATTCCACCTGTATTGCTGAAGTGACAGAAAATTCCCTGGCACTCCAGGACAAACCTGGGACACGGGGACAGTCACACACATACCTGGAAAATGAGGTACAGAAGGTGTACAGTTTGTTTATAACACTGAGACTGCAGTGCTTTTAAAGAATTGTTACACAAGAACGAAGCCAACTGAAGTGGGATCACTTGGAGCAGGGAATGAAGTGTATGAAGTTGTTCTACAGCCAACAGGAAGGATAAGCTTGGGATATTTTATCTGCTTTTGAGTAGGAAAGAATCACTTCAAAAGTACTGTACTGGAAAGCCAAGGACTGTTAAGTTTTACCTCCAAGTGGTCCTTTCCTTCTCGTGCAAAAACAGGTGCTTGATTTAATTTGGTTAAAAGAGTCAGGACAGGATCCCTGTGACATCCTTTATCCATTCTCCTCATCACCTGCCCTTCACTTGGAGGATCATAATCCTAGAACAAAGAAACAAAAAAAAAAGTCCACATAATACATGCTCCAAAACTGGTTTTTGGTAGGAATTTGAATTATTCTTACTTTAGTTCACAACTAAGCTTTTTTTAAGTTTCCACACTGAAAAATTATGTCATGAAAATTCAAGCATTTAAAAATAAGCAAACAAATGACACAGTTTTCTCTCTTTATCCACAGATATGCACATTCTTTATTTGATACAAAAGACTGCAATACTTAAAAGAGGAACAAGGTTCTCCAGGCCTCCAAAGATCAGGGAAGCAGTTAAATCCTCACACATCCTTTGATAGCAACAATCTGGCTGCAGAGCTGCTCTCACCAGCAAGGAATTATCTTCCTCAACCAAACAGCCTGGATTGAGGATGGAGAAATACTAGAAGGAGCTACAATCTAGCTGACAAAAAGAGGGAAGAACATCTCAGCAGGAAAATGTTCCTCTGATGAAGAGAACTTTAATTGCAAATGTTCCTCTGATGAAGAGAACTTTAATTTAGGTTCATCTGTTATCAGAGTTTTAAGCCCAGAGTTTGAGAGAGGAAGGGTGAGAGGAGGCACCTAAAGATCTGCCAGTTCAGGGCTCAGTCTCCCAACTGTGGTGGTTATTTTTGGGGAGGGTTCTGTGCAGAGCCAGGAGCTGGACTTGATCATTCTTGTGGGTCCCTTCCAACTGAGGATGTTCTCTGATGCCATGACTTGAATGGAATCATGGATATTGGATGGGAGGCTCTGTACAGGTGAGGTGTGCCCATGAGTGTGCAGAAATGTGTAGGAAGGATAAGCCAGGAGAAGAGGACTCCTGCTCCAGAACACTGAACTTGCCTTGTGGAGCTTGGAAGGACCTCTGGAGGTTTTCTAGCCCAACCCAGCTGCCCAAGGCAGCCCTTCTTCCAGCGTTTGGCCACTCCACAGTAAAAACATCTTTTAAGTTTAAACCAAATTTCCTGAATTTCAACCTGTGTCCACTCCCTCTTGTCCTTCACTGTCTCTTTCTTCCTTACTTCTTTCCGCCACATATTTATACATTGGTAAGGTCCCCCAGAGCTTTCTCTTCTCCATATTCTCTCTTATAATTTATGTCACAGCTACATCTTACCAAGAGGCTTTACACAAAGTCAGAGAGGGAAAGTCCAGGCATTTGAGGAATACCAAAAGAGAAAGGGAATGGAGAATTCCTTGACTTGGGAGACTTGCAGAACCATGGACTACAGCAGACATTGGATAAGAAACTATTCTGATGTTTTAAGCAGCTTTAACTGACTCCAGCCTCAGCTAACCCACTTTAATAATTTAATCACACAAGCAATTAAAAGATGGCTCAAAGCTGCAACAGCTCAGAGCAGAGCAATGTTCTATTCTGTTTAAGATGCCTTAAAAGTAGAAACAATAAAGAAATGAAAGTGCATAATAGCTATCTCTCACCTACAGAAGTATATAAATCATCCAACTTTTTAAAAGCATAAATTAGTTTGTATAATGTGGTCTTTTTTCCTTTGGTGTTCTGAAATTCTAACACTCTTTGTGAGTATGCAGTTTAGAAGTGTGAATTAAAGAAGTTGGTGAGTGAAAATGTCTAAAGCACATCGAATTCAGCAGGATGCCCAAGGTGCAACCCACATTATCTCTGATCCTTTATGAAAGAGTTCCTTACCATTTCATTGGCATCTTGGAGAGTACTGGATAAGCTCTCAGTAAGGTTTGGAAGAGACAATCCTCCTTCTGCTAGGGCTGAAAAATATTTTGTGGTACAATTATTAAAAACATTCAAGTTACATGACAGAAAACCCAAGCTACATTCTTTAAGAAGTGCAGCACTGTGTTTTATTAAATCTGGAAATTCCTACTGCCGGCTGTCTATTATAAGGACATATTTTCATATTTCTTTTCATATTTCTTACACTTTGCTTTCAATAACAACTTAGTGCCACATGGCACTTAAACAAGACAAGTCCCAATTATTTTCCAAATTGATCTCATGACAAAAGAGCAGATTGAATCTTTTCCCTTTAACAAACAGCAGCGTTTTGTTCAGCGACGGGAAAAAGAACAACGAGAGCTTGTCAATCTTCACGACCTGGAAGTTAATGCTTGCAGCTTTGTAAGAATAAAAAGCTGTTGCCTTGATTTTCTAGCCTTCTGATGTTTTTCTTACAATTCTATGTTTTCATATTTTGGGTGTTCTTTCTCACACACAGGTGTTATTGTTAAAAGCAATGTTTGTTACATGGGGTTTGTTCACATTCCTTCTCTTGGAGGACAGATCAACTGATGAACTGTTGTTTTGACCAATGGGATGGGAGAGGTGTCAACCTTCTCCTCCAATCCCTGGTCTGTGTAGAAATACTATAAATACGGAGTCAGATGTAAATAAAGGATCAGAGCTAGAATCTCAATCAGAAGATTGTGTGTCATCCTTTTACGGGTCCAACAGCCTCAAAAAACAACTCAAATTCCAATTTCCATAGCTGGTTACCTGCTGCAGGCAGTGGCTGTCCGTAGGTGAGGAGCACCTCCCCTTCGGAGAGGGCTCTGTCCGTGGTCTCAGTCTCTGTGGGGCTGGGGCTGCTCTCCTGCGAGGACACTCCTGAGCTGACCGTGGGCACAGGGGATGGCACCTGGGCACTGCAGGGAAGGGGCTCCAGGGGCCTCCCTGGCAGCTGCTGAGATGGAAAAACCAGGGCCTCTGGTTCCTCATCATTGGCCACTGACATCTCTCTGCAAGACGAGAATATGTGAATACACCAAGACAAACTGAACAGTGCAGACCAACATCTTAATTCAACGTTGGAAAGAAAATAATTCTTTAATTTTCTTGCATTTTTTCCAATGCAAGAGCCCAGCATTTCACAGAATAGTTCAGGAGTTACCATGCTTAAATAATGTTATCTCTGAGTTCCTGGTTATAACTAAAAATTACCACGTGTATTCCAAAGGAGGTAATATGAAAATTAAAATCCTAATAACACAATATTTCCTTGTCATTCTATGGGTTCCTGGCAGGTGCAGCAATACAAGTTTCCTAAGCAGAGTGTTCAGCAGGGCAATGAATAAGGGCCGATAAATCCTGAGAAAGGCCCTGATTTCATATTTTCCTCTAAAATGCCCTTTAAGCAATTAAAAAAAATGAAAACCCAATCCTTGCTTATCTCAAATGCCTCCTGATATATACATTAAGCCTTTCTTTCTGCTGACATTTTGAGCATATATGTAGAGAGAATATACATATTTCAGTTTTTAAGAAAGGAGAAAACTGTGCAGCCTGTTGAACTCACACAGCGCTGGGACAGAACGGTTCTTCAGGGACAGGACTGGGGTTCTCCTCTTCCAGAGGAAGCTCTGCACCATCCCAGGGGTTTGGAAGCTTTGGGCTTTCCTTTTTTTCAGCTTGGGAGCCCCATTGTGAGGGAGGAGGGCTGGGTGTGCCTCCTGGGGGAGGTGTGGTGACAGGGGTGACCACAGGGGTGACAACACGGCCCCTGGCAGCTTCAGCCTCAACTCCTGCATGTGGGAAGCCGAATTTCAGATCTGAAAGGAAAGCAGGAAGTATATCTCAGACTGAGAGAGTCAGTTCTACCAAGCACTTGCAGTTTTTGTGATACCTTTTTACGGTTTTAAAGACTAGATTAAGAATTGCTTCTTTTATGTGCAGTGTTGGCACCTGAAGCAGTTTGAATAAAACCTCAATTTCTTCCTCAAGGGAGACTGCTCTGCATTTTAAAAAACCAAGCTGCTTTACTGGAAGAGTGTACATTTGATTTAATTAACATTACAAGCACAGGAAGGAGCAAAAGACAGCTATTTTACTGATGTGAGAAATTGTGGAGGGGTTGGGAGGGGTGGAAATCACATAGACCATAGAAATGTGCATTAATTTTGAAAATAGAACTGTTACCAAATAAAAGATGTTTGCTTTCTATATAAATTAGCCCATAAATTTTTGTAGAACATGAGTTTCCACTTGAATTATAGCCCCAAGAATATTTATCTTGAGAGATAACATTTCTTTGAAGAAGAAAATTAAAGGCAGTAGATTAAAGCATATTTGCTACTTCTAAACTTCCACGACTATTTTCAATACCTGTTTCTTTAATTTTTTCACGTTCACGAACATCCCCACTCATCTCTGGAGGAGATGGAGACGAATCTGGAGTTTTGACCTGAGGCAATTCTTTTTCTAAAGGTGGTGTTGGTGGTGGTGTGGCCTGGGGTGTTGGCACTGGAGTAGGCACAGGATCCTCCTGAGGGGAAGAAAAATCATAACCACAGTTATGATCTCAGTGCACAATTCCTGCCTTCCCAGAAGCCCCAGAGAGAGCTGAGGAAGAGAGGGAAAGGCAGCTCATCACTGAACAGGAACAGCTGCTGCTTCCACGGATCCAACTCCTCCAGGAAGCTCCACCAGGAGAAAATAAATGAAAACCAGTGAATTAGGCATTAAAATGATTAAATTGGGAAATCATTATGTATAGAACAGAACAGGCTATTTCAGTTGGAAGGGAGCTACAATCATTATCCAGTCCAACTGCCTGACCAATTCAGGGCTGACCAAAAGCTGGAATTTGTTGTTAACGGCATTGCCCAAATGCCTCTGAAATACTGACAGGTTTGGGATACCAACCAGGAAGCCTAATCCTATGTTTAACCACCCTCTTGCTAAAGAAATGCTTCCAAATGTCCAATCTAAATAGGAATTCTATTATTATATGGATTTTAATAAAGCATTTGAGATGTTAAGCAAGAAAAGATTCCATGACATGGATAAAATTGAGTCAGTATGATGATTTTATGGTAAGAAGAATCAGCTAAAAGAAGATTACAAACAAAGCAGTAACCAAGACAGCAAAGCACTGAAAGGAGCACAACCAGAATTGTGATGTTCCTTAAAAAGATGACAGAATTGTGATGTTCCTTAAAAAGATGACAGCAATGGACATAAATCTGACAAGCAAATATGATGGCTGTTGTTTGGTTGACTGTGGAGGAATATGCTGGACCTTCCCAGGTTTTTTCCAGCCTTGTTCTCCGACATTTCATAAAGGAAACAAGGCATTGAGGCTATAGGAAGACTTCCAGGCTAGTTTCCGAAGAGTATGTCCTCAGGCTGATGATTTTTATTAAAATTTCTCATGGGAAGTGGAACCTGCCAACACATTTGGCAGCTCCCACCCAACCGTGTGACATCGTGAACCAAAGAACTCAGTAACAGCTGAAATTCAGTTCTAGGCAGGAAAATTCACAGTGGGAAGGGAGAAGTCAAGAATGCATAAACTGCATTTTCAAGAACTTCTGCTACAGACTGAGCACAAATGGAAAAAGAAGAATTAAAAAAAATTTCTAGCGATCTTTTAACTTGTGCTATCATGCTACAAAATGTGGAAAGTCTTCAAAAAAAACTTAATTAGCTACCTGGGATTCCAATAAAGGCAGGAGAGAATCATTACTACAGCTGAAGGCATTGAGGAAACCCCATCTTGGAGACCACATTATTAAAAATGTCTATGAGCATTTTAGAGTTACCTGTGATTGAAACCAACCTAAACTGGAAAGCACTGAAGTGCTGCCCAACAGCAAGAGTCAAAAAATGGTCCACACATGGATGGTTGCTTTCTTTAGGCTAATCAATCAAAGGCAAATGAGAACAAAACTAATCTCTTGAAGTGCACAAATATATATAGCAAGGAAAACCCAACCACTTCAGCTAAATATTTCAGTTTAAGCTGACAGAGAAACAAAAGGGAGATCAGTAAACGCAGAATGGACAACAAGAGAGGTTTCTGAGCATCAGAAGAACAAGCTGAGAGGAACATCAGGCCCTCCTCAGTCTGTAATGGAGTGGAAGAGACGCTGGGGGGGCTGAAGTTAAGCCCTCAGCAATGAAACCTTTGCTTTTGCCTATAAAATCACCTTTTTGTCCCACACAGCAGGCAGGAGGAGGTGTTTCAGGCCAACTGCGCTGCAGCAGAACAGAATGCCTGATCCCACTTTCAACAAAGCCTTCCACAGTTGGATTTCTAAGCACAGCAATTTCCACAAGCATCCCAAAGACATTACACAACACCAGATTGCAGCACAGTCATGTTGTTATCAAAGTCAGAGCCAGCTGTCATTTGATTATCAAAGGGAACACAGGAAATTATCCTGTATTTCAGGAAGCTCTACTCATCAATTAAGCATTTATTCAAAACTACTGAAGTCAAAACTCAGAAAGAATTAATAGGCATTTCAACAGATATTAAAGAATGGCTGCAAGCCCGTAAGACCAAAAATAATATTGCTCTCAGCTTCCATTTCCTCTTAGATGAGGAAATTAACTTCTTCATCTCTCATTTGGTTGCAAGAAAGCAGAATAACTATTTTTGGTTGAAAGTAACAGGAGCTATCTTTCAACAACATGAAATTAATACCAAGTTCCTCAGAACTTCAGCAGAAAAGCTTGAATAAAACAGAGTCTTACCTTCGCTGTGGTTGTGCTGGGAGGAACATTTGGATCAGGAACTGTTCTCTGAGTCTGATTGTCACCCAGCATGGTTGCAATGGTTTCACTGAGAGCTTCCTTTACAAAATTATTTATCATTTCCGAGTCCACAGGGACACCAGCATTGACAAAGTGCTGAAATCCTTCAGCACCTGCGACTTCATCTGAAAATGAAGGAATGTGAAGCACACAGCCAGGTCTCACTTCCTAAAATCCATATGCCCTACTGCAGCCACTCACTCTCTATGAAATTTTAAATATTCCTTTGCAGAGAAGTGATTTTTTTTTAACCTTCCAGTTAAACAACAGTAGAGAAACAAATCAGGAGCATAAAAGAAGGCAACAGCAAAGGGCAGTGACATCACAGGAGAAATGCTTTTCTCTCCATTCTCACACATTCATAACGGAAATAATTTTTGACATATCTATTAAAAAAAGAAAGGCAAACAAACATTACAGGCTCAGCAAAATGCCAGATGTGATTTAGGTGGCCAATAACAGAAGGTGATTTGTACAGTGCTGTTATTCTAAGTCATTGTTTTCTTTTTATTTTGGATAATTTATTTCAATGGCCTTGTAACACTTGTTCTGTCTCCACATAAATTCAGGTGTGCACTGCTGCTTTTCAGTTTCACTGATTCAGGATTAGCCACTCTTAGGCTGAGGCAACAACCACCTACAAAGCTTGTTAAAATTGGCCAAAAATTGAGATAATCCACCTGCTGAGAACAATAATTCCTACTTACCAAGGTCAGGGGATCCAGGCTCACTGTCTTCAGTCTCTGAGCTAACGCTGGCCACCGTTTCTTTCTGAGCTGGGCATATCTCACTGATAATTTTTGCCATTATTTCTTGTTCCACCCTGGCAGAATAAAACCCATTTAAGTATCAGCAAACACCAAGACACCTAAGAGCACACAAAAAGAGCATTCTTGACATAAAATGCAAGGCAGCTCAAAGGAAAATGGATAAGGGAATGGAGGTGAGAAAAAAGGGAAAGATCATTAGGGAATCATTCCTTCTTCCATATATATTCTTTGCCACTTTGTTAAATTGCAACTCACCAATTTATCAACTTGTTTTCTATAGTTTCTCTCCTTTGAATCCGCTCATCCAAAATATCAGCAGGCTGCTGGGGAGCAGAAGCCACTGGAGGAAACAAAGGGCCATTGCATTGTGGAGAGGCAGCTTTAAACTGGCCATTAAGCTCCAGAAGAGGCTCAAGGAATTCTGGAATTTCATCCCTCTCCTCTTCCTGATCCTAATAAATAAGCGGTAAATTAAGTTATGGTTCATTTCTGGAAGGCAATGTCACTGAGGTAGCTGTCAGGTTTTCTTCTTTAAGAAACATTTGTGGATGTTTGACAGCACACAAACCACACTCTCCCTCCTCAGTGTGTTGTAGATAATTGACACAACTCTAAGCTTAGCAAATCATAAATCTGTAGAGGTATAAAGCCCTAGGAACTGTTCAGTAAAACATGATTTGGCTCATATTTCCTGCTTATGCTGCACAGGGCAGGGAGCCAGTGGCAATGCTAATACTTGAAAAATTTACTTGTGACCTACGTCAGGTTTCTTTAATGTCACACCAGAAATGGTCCCCTCTAAACAAAAAAACTTTAGGAAACATTCTATAGTTACTTGTTGGGTTAGGGAGTTTTTTGTTTGTTTGGGTTGGGTTTTGGTGTTTTGGTTGTTTTTCTTAAAATAAATCAAATTTGTTCTTTCCAGTCTCCAGTCTGAAAAGACAAATTCACAAAAGTTAACGAGCATGTAGCCAATCAAAACTCTAATAAACTTGCCAGCACTGAAAACTGGACATTAGTAGTTTACACACATGTCACACGTGTGTTTACACTTC
>VYZR01097918.1:14289-27606 GCA_013400675.1 Oxylabes madagascariensis
CAAACACACTTTACCTCTGTATGAAGAAGGAAACCAGCCAATCAAAACTATTTATTATCTCATGCTGCCCCCAAGAGAAACAAACACTGTCAAGGTTTTTGAGAATTCATAGAGGACTACAAATGAGGACACTGATTGTGGGTCAATATGTGCTCAGTTTGATCAGTGCAGCTGATGAGGCAGCTTGGCAAATCAATATAGCTCAGCCATGTTCCCAGATTTCCCGGTGGTGCTGCAAAGTGAAGAAATGCAATGCATTAGCTTTTGTGTTATTCATGTTAACCATGATAATTCTTGCTACACAGCAAATGGGTCAGTAAATGTTTACAGTGGCTCCAGGTTTTGGGAAGTATTACTCCTGTTGACTTGGTTCTGTGTTTTAGCCAGAGGACAGCTGCTGTTTCACTGTGAGCATGCTCAGGTGTAGGACTGATTGATGGTTTGTCTTTCTCTACCTCTACAAAACTTGTGACATTATCATAAGATTTGATAAGCTGCTTCCCAGTTGGAATCTCTTCCATACTTCTCTCCCCCAACACAGAGCTTTTGAGGCTCCCTGAACTTTTAGTTCTGCAGGGTTGTGAGAACATGATGCAGCAACGTCTCAAAATGGACCAAGACCTCTTTGTGTTGCAGCTGAGCATCTTCCTGTTGTCCATATCAATTTCAGGTGTGGTGGTAGTCAACCTTGACTTCTATGCATTGAAAATTTGAAGAGTGAAGGTTCTTAAGTATATTTTTTCCTTAAAATCTTTCAAATTTTTGGAATTGTGAGCAGTATTTTGTGTATCATTTACCTGATTCTTTTATATTTCAGGTCCAGATAAGACTGACACATACACTCAGCCACCTTGGTATGTTTTTACTGGAGTACTTTCTCTGATGATTTAATTGTAGTGTACTGATTTTGACATTTACTGCATGTGCTTTCTTCACAAAGTGATAAATTTTTGGGGGGCCAGTCTGCTTGGAATAAGATTCTCTCTTGCTGCCCCAATTGAGCTGTCATGGTAAACTTGTAGGAAATAGTTGATGGAACTGGTGGCAACATTATGAAATGCAGAGTTCTGGTCGGGTTCAGGAAAGCAAAATTTAAAAAAAGACAAGCTATGGGAGTAGAAATTGTATGCTGTACCAGAGGGCCAAACTTCATTTTTGGAGATAACAACGTGAGTGCACCTTCTCAGCACAGAGCTTGTTGTTCTTTCCTGTCATAAACTAAATGTGGTATGGCCATGGTCTTTGCTGTTGTCTGAAAATACATACAAAAGTCGGGGTAAAGTAACAAGAAAGGAAAANACATCCAACTCTGGCTGAAGAAAGTACCCCAGTAAATATCCCAAGTCTCCCTGAGAGAATGAATTAATGGCACCAAGTGTAGCTAAACAGAGCTGGGCTGGAAATTACTGCCCTTATTTCAGAGGTGTTCCAATTCTGCCTTGGAGTAATTCTGTGGAAGTGTGAGGCACAGACACAGTGTTCTACAGGTAATAGCTTAGGGATCAAGGCAGTCACCTTCAATGAAGGAGACTTAGATTCAAGTCCCCAATTAGTCAGGTACTCTTGTGCCCCCAAAGTACTGAGCAGCAGCTCCATCATAATCCATAACCCTTCCTAATAAATTCATAGCTGATATTGTTACATCCAGTCACATTTTTAATGTGCCGACACCCCTTCTTCCTCCCCTAGACTTTTGTCGAGTTTCCTATCAGTCCTGTTTTGAAATTACCTGAATTACAAGACACCATAATTAGAAACAGTAAAATCACTTCACAATTTCCATTTCCATTTCCCTTTAGGGAAGTATTTTATGTGACATTTTGAGCTATATTGTACACGACCTCAATTTATTAAAGCATCAAGTAGTGTTACCTCATGGTCATTCAGATCTCATGTAATTGCTTCCCATCTAAAGCAGTGCATGCAAGGTTAATGTCTGACTCACAAAACATGTTAGAACTCGAGCAGTGGACTTATATCCAGAAATTCCTGAGCTGAGATAGTGTCTGAGCCCTGATTTCATTTTATGAAGTTTTTCACTTCACCTCTTTGACCCATGTTCCTATCTGTGTGAAAGAATGTAAAGGCTAATCAGTTCACCTTCTTGCTAAGGGCTTTTATATTTATATCATTACTGATAATAATAATGAGTCTTTATACAGTGTCATGTATCTACAAACTTCTCATTTTCCTTCAGCGTGCCATCAAAACCAACCACACTTGCCGTTAAAGCTGTTGAAAATTCAGAATTCAAACAGGCAACCAGCAATGGGATTGCTAAAGAGCTGAAATCCAGCAGCACAGAACTCATGGTTGAAACCAAAGACAGGGTGCCAGCAAAGAAAGAGCCCTTTTATATCACCAGAGAAGCCAAAGAAAGTAAGCAAGGACAGCACCAAGAAACCAACACAGAACATAAAGAAGGAAAAAAGGGACCTCAGGTCTTGCAGAAAACTTCAAGCACCATCACACTACAACCTGTCAAACTGCAACCAGAATCCCAGGCCCCTTCCATCAGACAGGGTGAAAACAGGAAAAGGGGTGTGCAGCTCTTGATGTCGGCTCAACAAACTCCTCCTCTGACAGGGCACGTCAGTCCCAGGACTAGAGAAGCAGAGCACAGGTCTGGAGCCTGGGAGGCTGTGATGGAGGAGAAGAGGGAGCCCCTGGGAATTCCCCCTCAGTTTGAGATCCATCCGCAGAGCCTGGAAGCATCAGAAGGCCAGGAGATTAAATTCAAGAGCAAAGGTAAAGGGATGAAAATTACTGCAGCCCCTGGGTTTAGTCAGAAAGGGGTTCCCTTCTATGTGTAGAAGTGGAAAGCAATTTCTGTTTCTTTGAAAGTTGTTCTCCTCCTATAGCATTTTGGAAACAGATGCAAAATCCAACGCTGTTTCCAACAACACTTAGTGAATTTTCAAACCATCCTATGCCATAGTATCCATCACCTCTCTCATCTGGGGTGTCCTCAGATGTAACCAGTGCTGCTCCTTCTGGGAGGTAATTTTAAGCCCTCTTGAGTGTGCAAGAGAGAAAATGGACGGTACCCTTTCCAGAACTGTAATTAGTGACACTGCCCTTGAGCCAAAACAATATCAGAGGAGAAAATACAATCAGTCACTGCATGTCCTTAGTGGCATCTATTTTTATGTCTCATATTTGGTAAGCCTAACAGCTGAAATTATAAAGTGGGAATTAAAAAGGAGGTTTAGAGTTTGCTCCACAGAATTTGAATGGGTTTTAACCTCTTAGAAGAGTAATGAGAGTTGCATTTTGCTGAATCTGGGTTGTAGATTTGGAACACTTCTCTTTCTTTTTAAATTGCAATTTTAGAAAATAATCTGGAAGCATTTTTCTGCCTTTTTTAAAAAATAACATTTATACTTTCAAGTGTTCCCATAAATGAAAGAGAAATTGATTTTTTGTTTCTCTAGAGGCAAAAAATAAAAAATCACACAACACCATAGTGATTTATTTGATTTCTTGATGAGTCTTGCCCCATGAGTACAGAATATAATTTCTATCACAAGTACAGAGCGTTTGGAGTGGAGAAAAGATTCCAAAGATCCTGGCACATTTTGAACAGTTTATTTTTCAGGTATATTACTAAAAACATGAGTTATTTTCTGTCAGAGTATCTCACACACTTTTCAAGCTTTAACTAATTCATGACCCTGTTTGCTAGGGAAATACAGTCCCTATCATAGAGAAACAAGGAGCTTATCCAGTTTTTACTGAAGCCAGTGAATGCCTTTTCATTTGGCATTGGACCCAAAGCACAAACTTCTACATGCAAGGCCAGGTGTCTGCAGGGAGATCACAGTGGGACGTCCCTAATGCACTTTAATTCGTAATCTGAGAAACTCTCCTGAGAATCCTCCCTGCAGGTGGTGACCTGGGCTGCCTTCACTGGCCTTCTCCCTGCTCAGGCAGCCTCACCTCAGGCAGGTCCAGGACTGCACCAAGGTGACCTTTGAATATCCCCAGGGTGGGGAAAGTCCAAAGCCTCTTTGGGCAACCTCTGTCAGTGCTGAGTAAAGAAGGGTTTGTGTTCGGACAGAACCTTCTCTGTTTCAGTTTCATATCCATTTTGTCTGTGACTTTTAAAAGAATAGATTTTAGATAGAAGCTTTTTTTCAGATATGGTTTCACATGTTATCAAATATTCTTTATTTTAAGACATGGACTGGCCAAGAAGTTTTAGAAATACCAAACTTTCTGACAAGAGTTTTGTGTATTGCCCATTGAGGTTTATATAATTATGTATGTGTAAAGTGTACCTAATTTATACTAAAGTAAATAATACTAATTAGATATATACTAAATAATACCAATTATGAATACCTATCCATAAAAAATCCAAATGTTTGATTGTCTAGTTTCAGGGAAGCCAAAACCAGATGTGGAGTGGTTCAAAGAAGGACGACCTATTAAAGCTGGAGAAGATGTCCAAATATATGAGGAAGATGGAATTCATTGCCTGTGGATAAAGAAAGCCTGCTTGAGGGACAGTGGATCTTACAGCTGTACAGCTGTCAACCCCAAGGCCCAGACTTCCACCCGCTGGTTGTTAACTGTCAGAAGTAAGTAAGTGCTTGGGAGCCCATCTCCACTTTGGAAGCTATGGCTGGGCTTTTTTAAGCTGTCAGAGGGTGGTTACTACATAATTTTTATTTGACTTCTCAGTGCAGGTTAATTCTGATTCCTACCTCTGAGAATAAAGTGGTGTGTGATAGCTGGCAAGCCACTTTCTGTATCAGTTTTCCTTCTGACATATTGTGATTTTTGTTGTTTGTGTAGTTAAAACCATCTCAGTACATTTCGTACACAGGTCTATTCTCTACTCAGGTTTCTATAAATGCTTGTATTTAATACAGGTTGTTAGTGGGTTTATTGTTGTTGTTCTGCATTTAGTTTTTTTGAAGTTCCTTAGCATTTCTACACCCCAAATTTGAACTGTTTTTTGAGTACAAACCAATTCTGTTTAGTAAAGTGAATAAGAAGAAAAGGGAAGGAATGAGAATTGTGATTTGCTAAATTCAAGAGTATGTCCCAGTGACAAATGATTTTAAGTTTACGGGCAGTGTCTTACTGGTCTGGTTGATATTTTTGTTGGGTCTAGCAAATCCTGTCCTCAGTTCTAATGTTTTCACCTGGTTTTAAGTTTTGTTCTGGATCTACGTTCATGTTCATGCAATTTTTCTCCATTTGCTGTGCCTGAAGTTAAACCAGGATACCCAAGATAATTTCTTTCTGTCTCATGAGAGATCTATAAACTGCATCCTTAAGTCACACTGTTTCTCACTGGGAGAGGGTCTGGAAGAAGACAAGAGAAGAGAATTATCCATCCTCTTCTTTGTGTTGAGCTCTCTGCTAATATGCTGCATACATTTCTAGTGATGAGCTGCAAAGGCTGGGTTCTGGCATAGAAAATCACCACCTAAAACAGAGCTTGAGGCCTGGCAATGCCTGCCTTGGAGATGAGAGAAGAATCCCTTCTTTATACAAGTCTGCTGTTCAAAATGATTTCTATCCCCCAATAAAACATTTCGCCGTGCTCAGCCCAGCCATGTCATCTAAGCATACTCAGAAAAAGGTTCTAAGTGGTAAAGCTAATTTCATCAATTGCAGTTACAGGAACTGTTTTCATTTTGGTTTTCAAGGGCCTAAAGTTGAAGAGGTTGCTCCATGCTTTTCCAGTGTCTTGAAAGGCTGCACTGTGAGCGAAGGGCAAGACTTTGTGCTGCAGTGCTGTGTGGGAGGGGTCCCTGTGCCCCACATCACATGGCTTCTCAATGGTAAGGCATCCCCTGCTCCGCAACACCTGCATGAACGCCCTGACACCCCAAAGGGAGCTGAATCACCCTCATACAGCCCGCTGGGACACCTGAGGAAAAAGCCCTTCACAGGAGCACCAAGTGCACGAAGGGCGCTCTGAGCAGGGTCTGTGCTGCCGCAGTTCTGCAAAGTATCCGGCAGGGTGCGCTGGTGGCACGGCTGTGCCAGGTGAGATACTGGGCTGTGTCACCGCTGTGCCCAGGTGAGATACTGGGCTGTGTCACCGCTGTGCCAGGTGAGATACTGGGCTGTGTCACACGGCTGTGCCAGGTGAGATACTGGGCTGTGTCACCGCTGTGCCCAGGTGAGATACTGGGCTGTGCCACACGGCTGTGCCAGGTGAGATACTGGGCTGTGTCACTGCTGTGCCCAGGTGAGATACTGGGCTGTGTCACACGGCTGTGCCAGGTGAGATACCTCGGCTGTGCCACACGGCTGTGCCAGGTGAGGTACCTGGGTGTGTCACACAGCTGTGCCCAGGTGAGACACCTGGGTGTGTCACACAGCTGTGCCCAGTGAGATACCTGGGCTGTGCCACACGGCTGTGCCAGGTGAGATACCTCGGCTGTGCCACATGGCTGTGCCAGGTGAGGTACCTGGGCTGTGTCACACGGCTGTGCCAGGTGAGATACTGGGCGGTGTCACACGGCTGTGCCAGGTGAGATACCTCGGCTGTGCCACACGGCTGTGCCAGGTGAGATACCTCGGCTGTGCCACACGGCTGTACCTACCCAGGTGAGATACCTGGGTGTGTCACACAGCTGTGTCACACAGCTGTACCAGGTGAGACACCTGGGTGTGTCACACAGCTGTGCCCAGTGAGATACCTGGGCTGTGCCACACGGCTGTGCCAGGTGAGATACCTCGGCTGTGCCACATGGCTGTGCCAGGTGAGGTACCTGGGCTGTGTCACACGGCTGTGCCAGGTGAGATACTGGGCGGTGTCACACGGCTGTGCCAGGTGAGATACCTCGGCTGTGCCACACGGCTGTGCCAGGTGAGATACCTCGGCTGTGCCACACGGCTGTACCTACCCAGGTGAGATACCTGGGTGTGTCACACAGCTGTGTCACACAGCTGTACCAGGTGAGATACCTGGGTGTGTCACACAGCTGTGCCCAGTGAGATACCTGGGCTGTGCCACACGGCTGTGCCAGGTGAGACACCTGGGCTGTGTCACACGGCTGTGCCCAGGTGAGGTACCTGGGCTGTGCCACACGGCTGTGCCAGGTGAGGTACCTGGGCTGTGTCACACGGCCCCTTGCAGCACTGTGACACGGCTGTGCTGCTGCTGCTGCCCTGTGCTGAATCCTGTGCTGCCCCCACGCCTCTGGCACAAGGTTCTGCTCTGAGCACAATGGTTTGGCATCACGATCCTGCAGAGACAGTACCCTGCCCTGATGACACAACTGAACAGTCAGGTTTCCTTAACTTCCTCTTAATATCAGAGTTGGGCCCAAAGTGTTTTGCTTCAATTCTAAATGATTTCAGAAATCCAGCCACTACACGCTTTGGCTAAGGACTCTTTCCTTTTAGACCCGTACCTGTAAAACACTAGAAAAATCTATTCAGCTTAACTCTTGATCACCTCTTTTACTCCGGAAGTGCAATTGATTTCTTTTTTTCAGACTCTCCCAGGCTATCTGTCTTTGTGTGTGTGTTTGGTTATAAACAAAGAGTAGCATACTTTGCCATAAAGATGTTTGCTCTAGGATTATTTTAAAATTAATAATTTTCCACATGATCTCCGTTTTCCTTTAGCTATTCAGAGTAAATGGGCAAACTGGAAAAGGTGGCAGGGCAAATGAACCATGACCTTGAGATTGGTATGTTCCCACAGCCTGGGTTGTTCCCCTTCCCAATAACTCCATGTCTAGAATAGAAAGGCCAATGCTTTATTTACAACACAAAACATGTGAGTAAAGGTTCTGACACTTTCCCACTGGACATAATTTGTTCCTCTGTCTGAAGGCTATGCTGAAGTCTTTCCTTTGCAGATATGAATGGTATCTCTGGCTGTGCAAGAATTGTCTTGCAGCTTAGGAGCAGCTCTGAGTCAGTCATTTCATGTTCATATTCCAAGGTACCCTTGCTCCTAGTGTACCCGTAGACATTGACTGATGTAGTTATACTCAGTCATCTTCACATACAGAGCATCTTCCTGTCTCACATGACTGACTTTGGGTTGATTTTCAGATGACTTGCAGCTCATCAGGCATAGATATATGGTCTCCATTTATGTAGCCATGTTCTAATCAGAACACTTTCGGCTCCTGAAAAACAAAGCCTGGAGATAAATAAGCCACATGATTTTGTGATGCACTGTACCCCCCTGCCTTTTTTTATTTTATATTGACCATTCTTCCCACTGAATTTATATGTCTGCCCCTGTTCAGGTATAATCATGTTTACATTGCATCCAAGCTTCTAACTGCAATTGGCTGGATATCACAATGTAGGTGGGGTGGTTTTTTTAGTTAGCTGTATTTCAAACTATTAGGCTTCTGTAAGTGAGAGTCAGTGCATTAACTCTGCTCTTAAATCAAAAGGCAGTGATGAGTCTGTATAACAGAAGCACAAGAAACTCTCATAATAATAAAAATTAGACACATCATATATTACTCAGAAGATGCAAGCACACGACTTTCTTTCCAGGCTGCTGAAACATCCCTATGGTTTAATGCTTTTCTGTCTTGCGTAGGATTGTAGACATAACTGTTTATATACCATTTTGATATGAACACAGAAGGATTATAAACTGTTGTTTAATGTTGATAATTTCATGTACTCTCCTAGGGTTATTATTTTACTTAAGGATCAGATTGGCTGTTGTGATACCCACTTGAATGCAAACATTTCCTTCCTGTCTACCACCTAGCTGCATACTATAAACCCCTCATATTTATATCTCTGATCAAATAAAGGAGAAAGTTGTGAAATATTACTCCAAGCAGACATTACAGTGCTTTTGGCAAAATGACATGGTAGAGTCTTTCATTAGCTGGCCACATGAAGAAAACAGTATATTCACAGTATATAATTGGAGGCAGGCAGAGCAATTCTGTTTTTTTTTTAAAAAAAGGTGTATTAGCATATGCTCTCCATGTCTGGAATATAAAGCTTTTTATATGCACAGCTGAACTCTAGGACTCTGTCCCTAGGACAGAGGAAAAAGCAATATGCTGTGAGCAATCCCACTACTGTTCAAAATACAGCATTTTGCAGAACTCCATAGAAATAAAAATCACATGTAACAGGATGTGTAAAATTCACTAGAAAATATCAAATGCAAATTGTCTTCCAAGCATGACAATGATAACAAACCAGAATTAATTTGAGCAGAAGAATAGTGAGGAAAGAATGTATTTCTTGGTGAAATAATGGATGTGAAGACTAGGTTATGAATCACAAGAAACATGAACAGAAGGCTGCTTTGAGAAACAAATAAGAACAAAAAAAGGAAGGAAGCAGAACCTGATCCCTTCCAGGCTGGCCATCCCTTGATACTGGACAGGCTGCGTGGGGTCCAGTCTGCCTTCCCCAATCTACAAGGAATCCAAACCCCCAGAGAACTGAAAGCCTTGCAACAACTTCTTGTACAATGCTACATCCAAGTACTACTTTAGATACCAAGAATATTTACCAGCTTTGACTACATACCAATTCAAAACATTTTCCAGGCATTATACAGGCTGACCTCTCCTTCAGGTCAAGTGAGACAAAAATAGGTGATGTATACTCTGCATTGTCTGTAACTACTTCTTACCATCTGTAAGGACGCGCAGTTTTTCCATATTCATAGAGACTGCACAAATAAGAGCTACCTGACTGAACTGAATTTCATCTGAGCTCTTACTCTTCTCTGCAAATCTACCATTAAAGCTTTTTTTTCAACTTTTTCAAGATGGTTCTAGTCTCCTTTTGTTCTCCCTCTACATTTTATTTAAGTTTCTTTCTGAATTTTCACTGATTTACTGGCAACTTCCCTGAAAGTAAAATTCTTGTGTTTTAGTTCGGTCCTCACCAAAGCCTTATAAATAACTTTTTGTGTGTGCTCTCAGTGACAATACTTCAGTGTGTAACTCTAATTTACTTTATCTTTTTAAAATACTTTCTAGCTAACTTATTTTTCAATTGCAGGAATAAATATGACTGCTTTAAGTAACTTTTTATTCATGTTGCTTTCTGTGTGGGTTTTTTTCCCACAAAGTTTAATTGAACCTCTTTCTGCTGAATTTAGGAACAATATGACCATGACTTTAGCATAACAATTCTCTGAGTAGTGTTTGGTTTTAGGATAGCTTTGTGATTTGTCCAGAAAGCTTTTAATAAATGGGCCAGGGGAAAATTTCCTTTCTTCAGGCATAACATGCCAGCAGAAAGGTATTTTTTGTTATTGTTCCTACTGCCAAGCTGTCCTGGAGATTTGACTGTTCTGCCTCTGGAGAAGGGAATGTTTCACTACTGGGAGAGTTGTTTTTATTACATCAAAATATAAGTACTGTGGACGTAACTTAGAATCTTGCTGTAGGTTATTCCAAAGGGCTGATGTTCTTATGTTCTTTTTCTGGGGTCTAATGAAAAGGCTGTTCTGTAAGTGAATTCACTATATTTTGAATAATGCTAAAAACCAGCCAGTTTTGTTGGGAGCTGAAGTGAATAAGAACCCTGGCAAAATTTGAGGACATGGTAAAGGAGTCCTCATTTTGCTTTTCCATGCAGAATGCTTACCCTATTCATCTGGTTCATGATGCAGCTTTTATCCCGGGTATGTTTCTGATATGGCATCATGGCATCATTTCTCACCACTAACAGTTTCAGTGTCAGAATACCAGGCACGGGCCCTATCAGGTTAGACATTCTATAGCTGGACCAGGAAGGTAGTCCAGTGCCCCTTGTCGTCTAACAGAAAGCTTTGTCTGCTTGGGCTTGAGCTCTACCTGTACATATTTGAATGTAGTGCTGTTCCTACATGCAGAAACTCTATGGTTTAATGCATTAGTTCCAACAGTCTGTGTGTGATGGAGTGAAAATGAGCTCAGAGGAGCCAATAATAAGAATGTGTGACCTGTGACAAAGATTGGAGAGATTTTATTCAAAATTCTTCTGGGTAGTTGATTAAATATTCACGCCAAATTTTAATGCAATAGAAAATTTGCTGACTCAACAGATGGCATATAAGCAAAGGATGAAGATCCTCTACCACATTTTATAATATATGCAAGTATCGGATGATGCTGATTTTGGCACATGCTTGTATTTCAGAATGAAACCTTGTATGCATGTAGATAGTGCACAGATAATAACTGTCTTCTGAGTTGGCTTCCTTTGAAAATCAGAGATGAGGGAAAAATCTGTCCCATCATTTAATTTATCCTGCTCATAGCTCAGAACTGGTTCTTGGAAACCCCAGAGCTGTGTCCTTTAAAATTATTTTGGCAATGAAATAAATTTCCATCTTTTTTGACCCCAAACTCCCAGGCAACAGACATCTTCAGATCAGTCCTGCACAATTTCTCTGCTGTTTCATCCTCTTCTCTTAGATGACCATGATTTCTATTTCCAGCATGATGTTTATGCACAGGTATAAGGCTGTCTTAAGTATTGCATACACTGGGAAAGCAACCAAATGTGAGTCAGTAGTGGAAACTATTTCATATTGGGAAAACAGATTGCAGAAGCATTTCAGAAAGTAAGGCTGAGACTGATGACGGTTCCTGAAACAAGAGCAAGACAACTTTAAGCCATCTATACTAATACTTAAGCATGTCAAACCAATTTGAGGAACGAGTTCCTTAAAATGAACTTCTTTAATAGCCACATCACCACAGATGAGACTGCACCCTTCTGTTACTGGCCACACTGTTGTGTACATTGACTGCTTCTGTAAATCAGCTTCTTGGCTCCATTGCACATTTTACTGTCTCTCTTGGAATGTTTTCCACTACAAAGTACCCCTTGGAGAACTTCAAGTGCTTCTCCATGCCCAGCAGATTTTGCACATCTAGATTGTCTGCATTTTATCTAGTTTCAGGCAAATTATGAGATGGAGACCATATCTGAAGCAAACACACATTTCTTGTCTTATCCACCTCAAAGGGAATCAGAAATAAACTTTTGTCCTTTTGCTGCTACTCAAGGTAGCACGCAGTGAATCTGGTGGTGAGCTTTGTCTGACAACCATGTTGTGCTTTGTGCTTGGGGTGCTGCTGGTTGTAGTCACTAGAGAGCAGTGGCTGTGCACAGAGTGGGATTTGGCTCTGCACTTCCATAGGCTGGCCGGTGTTAGGCGTGCAGATTTCACTGAAAACTAAAGGGCTTTGGAAATTTGTGGTTGACGTATTAAGTCAATTCTCTTCCTTTCTGTCTGCAGACCAGCCAATTCAATATGCCCATTCCACTTTTGAAGATGGAGTTGCAAAACTGACTGTCCAAGATGCCCTACCAGAAGATGACGGAATTTATACCTGTCTGGCTGAAAACAACACAGGACAGGCATCTTGCAGTGCTCAGGTCACAGTCAAAGGTGAATATCTCAGACTACTGTAATTACTACAAACATACAATCTTTTTAAACTAAAGTAACTTTGGATCCTTAACAGAGGTGGTTGTAAGTGGATTCCTTGTTTTTCCCAAGCTTTTGTCAGCTGGGTATCTCTTCTCCCCCTTGGAGATATGTGCAACTTAAGTACTTAAGGACTGTGTAGTGTAAAGTAATAAGCACGTTTCAGAAAAAGGTATTAGTGCTTTGACCTTCCCAAGGGCTGTACAGAGCAGTGAGGCTGTTCTGGAAAAGGTTTTCCAGTGTAAGAAAGGACTGGGACTGCTGAAAAAAAAAAAACCGAAACTGCAGTATCACCAATATCACCCATCAGAGAATGTTACAGGGAGGAGGCAGATGCTACTCCTTTCTCCTGAAAGGCAGAGCAGAGACCAGTGCCAGGGATTGCAGTTATGATAGTACATGCCAATATTCTTGTTCTGTTACCAGATTTATCAGGTATAATTCTGAACAGGCATCTATCAGCAAACTGGGGACTCTATAACTCTAAATAAGTGGAATTTTGGTAGTGAAAGTACCAGAAGAACATTGTAGGAAGCAATCGAGGTGACCTGTTGTCTCAGAAATCTGAGTGCTGATTTGACAGAATTGATTTGTTCATGAAAGCCATAATTCTGTACTAGAATCTCAACAAATACATTCTAAAAGATCAGAGTTCAAAAGTAATACAAGAGATAACAGAATAAATTGAAGTGATCATGGTCATGATCATATCNATTTCTCTGAAGCCTTTCCTCTGCATTAGCTAAGGGCCGATGAGGAGTGGTCCACCTCAAGGGAGCTGTTTCTGACCTGGGTTTTTCTGATCCTTGACTGGGACTCAGAAACCAAAGGGACAGTCCCCTCTTACTGAGCATTTCTGAGTTATTTTGGGGCTGACAGGCAAGGTTAACGTGGGAGCAGTAGTGAGTGAGCCT
>VYZR01097919.1:14370-29120 GCA_013400675.1 Oxylabes madagascariensis
AGAATTTTTTGTTCAGTTTAAAAAGAGAACAAAGAAGCTGCATATGGGACAAACAAATGATACTGAAGATTTTTTTTATCCTTCTAATTTACTTTTAGGTGGAACATGTGTGTAAGGTTTATAATCAGAAGTATTATTAGGGTGAGACCTCACAGCACAAGCAATCATACAAACTACTTATCAGTAAGATAACTGAAGTAGTGTATGACTATGATAAGCTTTTCTATGGCCATGAAGTACAGCAATAAAAGCGCAGTTGTTGAGAGTGCTATTTATTAAGTCAAATGGTAAGACTGAAAGAAAGGCTAAGAAGAATAAAATTTCACACTACATTAAAAAATAAACGAAGAAAACAAGAAAAATTGGAATGGGTTTCCAATTTCTGTTCTACCGCAATACACTGGGGTTATGATTTCATCCAGTGCTCCCATTCTGTCTCACAAGATGGTTTTCTTACTGGGTTAACAGTTTTCTAAGAAATGTCATTTGTTCAATTGAAAATGCTAGTTGAATGTTGTATCAGTATGTATATTTGATTATTTACATGTTTGGTTTTACCCAAATTGGGAAATTCAGGTCTTTACTAGCTCATTCATTCCAACAGAAAGTCAGGTGTAAAACACAGTTACAGTCATGAAAGAGAAATTATCTGCAAACCTCTTGTACTCAAGAGCTACCATTTTTTATGCTACCGCATTCTCCTTTTAAATCCTAAAGGATGGTTTGGAAAAACATATTTTCCCCCAAGTAAAATCTTTATTTATATTAAACTAATCTTCTGTGCAGTAATTCTTGAACACATCTTTTCTCAACCATGTTTTGTTATAGTAAAGCCTGAATGGCAAAGTTCAATATAAGTGGAACACAAGTAGGAAGGTATCTTTCTGAAAACTCAATAAATATGGCCCAAGATTTTGAAGGTTGATTAGGGTATTCTTTGAATTTTTTGAGGGAGAAAATGGTGAAAAGATGGACAGGAAAGGGTTACTACAACTTGCCTCATTGCATAACTTGATACAAAGAAATTACAAGATGTGGCAGTCTTGAAGTGAATTGCATATAAGACAAACCAGTTCACTTCACAGATTCAGAAAATGTCTGGGGTGGGAAGGGACCCTGAACATCTCCAAACTAAACCCCTGCTCAGGGCAGGGTCAATTCAAACATGTTGCTACAGGCCAGGTTTTAAACATCTCCAAGGACAGAGACTCCCCCCCGTCCCCCAGGAGACCTGTTCAATCTTCAACCAGTGCTCAGTCACAACAAAAAAATAGCTTTTTCTTAGGTTTAAACATAATTTCTTTTCTTTCAGTGTGCCCATTGCCCCTTGTCCTTCAGTAGCAACTGTTGAGCCACTCAGCCAAGTTGCCAGGCCTACCTATTGAAAAAGCAGTCAGGAGTAATAGAAATTGCCATGACAATTATTTTGGGAAAGAAACATTTGCTACCGCAGCAGGAAGGGCATGAACACTGAAGGAAGAAACAAGACCAGGAAAATCAGAAAATCTGACTAAGACTTGGGGAAAAAGAAATTCAACTGCATATATTCAAAATTATATTACATACACAAGAAGCAATTGGCAGCGTGAAGTCTTCCTGCATCCCAGAGATTCTTTATGGAAGAATTATACAAGAAAAATGGAGACTGAAGATGTAGGAAACTACAAAGTAAAGTGATTTATGCCACAACGTTGAGGAACAACAATATTAGAAAAGCTTAATTATAACCAAACTATCTTGTCTGCTAAATTAAAGAACATTAAGGAGAACTTAAATGGCAGATGAAATTTCACTGTGTTCCTTGTTTGGCAGAAATTTCAGTATCCTTAAATATAGCCTAATTCTGTAGACAGATTTGCTTTCATTCTCTTGCCTGTGCAGATACACTCATTAATCCTCAGAGTACCTATGCACAATAATGGACTACTCAATACTTATCTTGCTATTAGGGTCAATGTATTAGATAGTTAAAAAAAAATATTGCTACAAGTCCTCAAAATTTAGCTGCACAAAAAAGTAGTGTAGCTACAGGAATTTTCTTGGGGAGGGATTTAGGAGGATGCAGAAAAGCAGGTAAAAGATGCAACTGACTTGAATCTATAAAATCAAACTTAAATATTAGAAAGGTTGTTCCATGAGGGGTACCACCGCAGTCCAGCTCACTGTAAAATTGTATCCCATATTTTCCATGCACTTTACTACACCAGTAACTTAAAGTTGTGGTCTTGCACCTCCTGCATCTTGGCCTAAATGGCCACTCCTATTTACATCTTCATCTCCCATCCCAAAGCTTTCTTCTTAATTCCTCAGTCTCTGACTGAACAAGAATGAGACAGCAGCTTACTAGATTTCTGGAAGTGACATAAAGTAGATGATGAAAACTCCTCTAGAACAGAGTACGAAGTTAGGTCTCTTCTCTGTCTAGCCAATACGTTTCAAAGAACTTCAAACCCAAATGAAAAAAGTGTCAAGGCTGACTGAAATTGTTAAAATTATTCAAATGTTGGAAAAGGAAAATATCAACACAAAGAAATGCATCAAAAATATTTCATCATCAACTTTAAAAAAAACCCTCAAACCTTATTTCTCACCCCAAAGACCTACACAGTACGGCCAACTGACAAAAAATAAGTTGAAAAATTAAAAACTGGTGAAGTAGGATCCAGTCATTTCCAACTGTCAGAACACCATTAAAGAAAAATCAAATAAACATGGAAAAAATACTACGCTAGCATCTGTTTATATGCAGCCAGAGAAATATTAGTTAGACAATAAAGAAGGAATGAAAGAATGAATGCAATGTGGTAAGAGAGTGGAAGCAACTTTCCCACGCAGCACTTTTTTCAGAAAGCTATGGGCTATTCTATAGTAATAAAAAAAGTGCAGATTCCATTCTGTGCACTTTTTTCCACTCCATCTCATACAATTTCCTGTAATGTAGGCCACTAAAAAGATACAAAACCAGCTCACTACTAAGAGCAGGGATCTTTTAAAGAAGTAAAGTCACCAGCTCAAGCAAGTGTTGAAAATTACCCTTAGTATTCTCACTCATCTTGAAGCGATAGGCTATTAAATTCTGTTTTCACCAACCTATTAAACAAGCTGGTCTCCCTACTGAATGACAAAAACCACAGAAAAGACAGAGTAAAAGGGAAGAGTGTTTTCATATAATGTCAAATTGAACACTAAAATTAAAAGGCATCAGAATAGCTTTAGTCCTTCAAACCATACAAAGGTTTAATTCAAGTACACTCTAAGAACTTTAATTAAAATTATCCTAAGATATAAAAACCAGTATAATCACTCACCGCCACTTCTCACAGTCAAATGGAGGAGGTAAGATGTGGAGAGAAGAAATTCAGCTATTTAGTAAAAATCTCATAATATATTTTGTCTAATAAATTGTGCTGTAGGTACATTAAAATTGACAGTAGCTCTAGGTGAATATCTCTTTTCCATAATGAAAATATTCATGCATATATATCAAAGTTTCAAAAATAATTCAAAGAGCAGTTTAACAGAAGCTGTGATTTAAAAAAATATAAAGCTAACATGTGGATTTTAAAGAATTTTGAAACAGAAGTTAACTAAAAAGTCACAAATAAGGTAATTATAAAAATTTCTAGTCCTGATCTAATTTTACTATTTTTAAGTAAGACATGAAATGTATTGTGGCCATACAACACTTAGTAAGTCCAAGAGTAACATTATTCAACCATCTTACTTTACAACCTTTTGTTAAGACAGTTGAACTGGTAAAACCAAGTCAGAGGAATCCTAGAAGAATGCACTTTGCCCTAAAGTCATATATTGCCAACCTTTCAAAGCTGCCTGTCTTGTATTGTTTAATGAAATTTCCATTCTTGCAACTGTTCTGCCAACCTGAGCTACAGAATTGGATTTTGAAGTTTTTGGCTTCTCTGCTGCAGAGATAGCTCAAAACAAACATGCAGAAGACAGAAGATTTCTGTAACATTGTGCAAGAAATAAACCACTCAGGCTACCAATTCCACCTCAGCTGACCCGTATTCATGAGAAGTCCCGACGTAATGAAGCAAAAATCACTTAGATAATCTCTTGCTGTTGTATCACTGCATCCTTTCCTGGGCAGTGCCACAGCTTGCTGAGGTTCAGTGCCCTTGCCAGGCAGCCCTCGCTGCTCCCACCGGGACCGGCCCCAGCACCACACCAGCCTTTCAGCCCACATGCTGAGGCAGCAGATGCCTCCCTCCTTCCCCCCCTCATTTTCTGCTGGACAAGGGAGTTTGCAACCATAAAGGGCTACAGAATGCCAACACTAGGTCAGTGCTGTATGTAGTCGGGAAAAGGTGAAGGTGAGGGGCCATATTTTAACGTAACTGCCCCTTAAAAGACTGTCTCATCGTGTCTCATGAAACTATCCTAAGGGAAATCCAATTATGCACATGCCAGGGACAGAACACAGTCATCTTTGTTATTTGGTATGAAGCAACCTGCTCATCTGTGTATCAAATGCTAGTATTACAGTAACAACTGAAAATTGGAGCTTCCTCCTTCCATTTTTGCGACTGAATCTTAGGTCTTGACAAGATTGATTGGTAAAAAAATCCTGAAAAACAACCTATCCATCCCCAAACCTGTATTTGAACGCTACAATGCTGATACTAACATTTCAATAGAAGTTGCTAATTTAGATGAGGCCTGCAAACGAAATAAGTGCTTAGGTAAGTACCAAAAATAGAGATTTTTATCAGATCAAACTCCAAGCCAGCCCTGTAGAAAACCAGTTTAAAATGATGCACTAATTACAGTATCTGTTTGAACAACAGAAGTAATTTTATAACGTGAAGCATCAGAACACACTGATTGTCCTAACCCCTGCTGATAAACTGCTCTAATGGTGCAGTTACAGTCAGGCAAATTAACACGGACTTCTGCTCCTACTGAGTTTCTAATGTCAGCAGTTCACAAGCAGAAAGCTGGTAAAAAAAGTAAGGTTACAAAGGTATGCCGAGGGAATAGCACCTGGTCAGGGAGAACATGGCAGCTTACTCCAAATTTAGAATTTCTGATTGAAGTTTTCACCTATGGAAACAACTGATCAAATTAACTGCTTAAATTAACAGTCACATACTTGCTGTTTTGATTGTCAAACAAGTCAGCGCTATTTATCGAGTCTTTAATTATAAAATATTATTGCATACCAAGCCTCCACACCAAGACAATTTTGGATTGAAGAAGTGGGTGTCTTCCAGCACACATTAAACTAGCCAGTAGTTGTCAAACACTGCGAAAGGGCATTATCTAAAGCATCTTTTAAGAACCGCTCTAAAAAAAAAAAAAAGAGATCTGGCGGCATGAAACAAACTAATGTTTAAACGACACAAGAGGATTCTGTTCTCTGTCTCAAAGCCCCAACACAGACTTTGCGCTCGGGATACATGAACCAGGCACCGCCCCAAGTCCAGATCTGCCCTGCAGTCAAAATGGTTGCTGGATGCTGGGAAGAGCACCCTGGATGTTTGGGAAGCCGCTGCCCCACGTGAGGAGAGAGCGGAGCCCTCGGTGGGGCCGTGCCAGGGGAGGAAGCTCCGGTCACCCCCCGGCTGCGGCGCTGCCCGGCCCGCAGGGCTGCGGGAGCCGCTCCGGACAGCCGGACAGACGGACGGCAGAAACTCGGTCAGACACGGGAACTTCCCGTGAAACTGCACCGCATCTCCCCAGCAATGTCCTCTTGTGTATGTCCCCTCAAGCTGTGCCCGTGTGAAAAATAAGGTTTGTGGAACAAGCTGTATTGTCGAGTGCTGTCAAAGCCCAGGCGCCTGTTAAGGCTGAGTATTTCACTGTTGTGGGATAAAAGTAAAAAAAAATTTGCATGCATCGGTAGCCACAGGGAAATAAATGAGAATTTAGCACGTGAAATGCGCAGCATGAACTGAGTATCTGGATATAGTGGTTAGAGATGAATGAAATTTTTAACATTGATACTTAAAATTACTATGAAGTAACAAATTTTACCCAGGCAGAGGAGAGAGACTGACTGTTCATTTCTCTGACTTCGGACTACAGGTAAGAGTTTTAACACTTTATCAGTATTCCTGGCATAGTAAACTTTATATGGATACAGTTACACCGGTATCCAAGTATGGTTTTGTTCCCCTACAGAAAAGGGAATAAGCAGTATGAAACATTTCACAATATTGCGATTCTTTTTTCACACTGACCACTCACTAAACAAACATCCAATTCCCTTGAAAGAAAATTAAATACCAATAAATCCTGAATGCGGGTCTTCTTGGTTCAGAGTTAGCTTTACATGGCTTTTTGAAGGGAAGTACCTCCGTATTCTGAATTGCAAGGTACAAAAGACATTTTTCAGTGCAGGCTTCAACCAACAAAACCTAATCTGTAAGTGGACACATTCCTCAGAGCACTCTCTAATCAGGAAATACAGGCAGTAAGTGTATTTTAACTCATGACTCAAGTCCATTCATCATCAGTCACTAATGAAATTAACTTCAAAATAACCCGCAACTGTTCTAAAATCACTTCTGCGTAAACCTACTTGCCTCTGAGTTTATGAGCATTATTAATCAGTATAAAGCTGATTCCACTATTCAGCTTCAGATGGAGAAAGGATGACAAAAGTGTTCTTTTATACACCTTATTATCAAGCAGCACCTATGTACCATGCACATAGTAAATTACTCAATTTACTTCAAACATTTTACAATTTTTATTTTAAAAATAATTAACAGGATGAAAAAATTATATATCATATATGTAATAGAAAACAAATCTGGAATAGATCAGTTTTTATGAATATGAAAAAGTATCTCTTAAAGCAGAATCAACATGTCATTAATATAATATTTTACTATATAATACAATTGAATTTACTCTTTTAAGTACATTAAGATTCTTTTGTAGATCTTAATTTTTATTTAGGCACTATTCCAGCTGCATTATGTTTTAATTTACCATTTTATTTCCTTCTAGCCAGGAAGAGGACTAGGACACCAAGGTACTAGCCTTGCTAACACAGGCCTCTATTCCACCCAAAAACTTACCAAGGTAACTAAAACTCTGCTAAAGTTCATACTGACACGCAAAACAGTCTTAATTAAACCGAAATCTGATGACCATTTTCCATCTGGGATTCTCATACTACTAGGAGATCCGAAAGTGCTGACATCCAAAAGGACCTAATCTAATATACGTAACAAAACTAACTCAAGGCATGGCAACTTCAAGAAATTTGCTTGAAGAAAGAAGTTGCAAATCTCAGAAAATGCAATGTAACTATTCAGTGATTTGTACATGGTTCAGGAACTGAGCATCAAGATCCTAGTACTGCCTCAGGTAAAAAGTCATCAACATCACCAGGTGCTGTTCCAGGAGCGCCCTAATATTGGGCCGCAGAAACACAGAAGGAGGTGATTCCCACTTTGCCCTCCTGCAAATCACTGCTCAGAAGGTGAGGAAAAACAAAAACACACTCAAAAAAGGGAGGCATCCCCAGCCCAACCATAGAGGACTTCATCAGCAGTTAGGTTCCTGTGTTTTTACTGGCAACTGGAAGCTTTTTGCAGTTGTGAATGATTAAGTAAAACATATAAATAGCATACTGAGGTGTACCCTTATTTCTAGCCTCAAGGTAATCATCCTAGTTTTTAGTTTTTCCATTAATATGAAACTTATTACTTTCATCTGTGCAATGAACATAAATGGTAGAAAGCATCATAGGCATCTCTGATTTAATGATTTGGGAACTTAGGGAAATATCTGAGCAGTGATTTCACATTTTGGAATACTTACTGTATTGTTTACAGTCACCTGCTATCACTATTTCTCAACTGTATTTACAGGGAAAAAACTGTCTGCTCATCGGTTTCTCAGTCTTTTAGTCTACACAGAATACTAATCCCAAATATTTTTCTGAGAATCTTGCTTTTTTAAGGGTTAAGAGAAAACCAAGCAAACAAACAAAAACAAACTGAAACCCCAACGCCAAAATACTATTCTTGACTCCAATTTGGAATGCCATTTACAGCATGCTGTATTTGGAAAACTGCACTCTATGTTGTATTAGCCAATAGCACTTGGCCAAGTAAAAAAACATAAAACAAATTATACTTTTGCATTCAATGGATGACATGGTCTGCTCCCAGGCTGGTATCGTAATTGTACATGTTTTGGAATATCTTCTTTCCTCTTTTGAAGTACTATCATGTAACTTTCATCAACAGTAACTGCATTGTGGCATCTGTCTTTACTGAATTTCAGCCATTTTTATTTCTCCATTCCGTGTTTTATTTCCTCTGTCTTGTTTTGACTTGATTGCTGCTTTGCACAGCAAACCCGGCCAATGTATTAACATTCCTCTCGCCAATAATTTGAATTCAGTGTTAAATTGATCTACTTCACAGCTAAACTCATCCTCAAACCCCTGGGCTCCTGCTCTTTTATGACAGCTCCACATATAAGAGATGTTGAACAAACTGAAAGGGTCAAGAAGTATCAAAATAAACCCACACTTCTCTTCAGGTGCTCTTCCTGCTTAATCTAAACATGAACTCCAGAAACTTTCACTCACTTATGTTAAAAGCCTACAAAGCAGACAAAACTACAGTAATTCATACATACATTTGTGAAATTTCTATTTTTTTTATAATTAGGAATAAGTGACTGCGTTTTTTTTCAAAACTGCATTTACAGACCTCTTGAAGAAAAGGAGGGGAAAGAAATACCAAGAGGAGAAAAAAATGTAACAGCTAAGTGACCTTTTGGAAGTATCAGAATAAACAGCTGCTGATACCTTGCATTTTGATGCCAACACATCCACACTTCTACTTCCTTCCTCTCAATTTGCCTATTGCTTCCAGAGTCCCATGGCTCACTCTTTTCTTGAAAATCCAACCATTCTGCTGTTAGCATTTCCTCAAGGAGAAGCTGCACATGCCTCTCATATAGATAAAAATTACAAAATATATCAAAAGGGGTTCCTCTGCGTAAATCTTAGTGAAGGTCTCAAGGGAGTATATTGAAGACAACTTTGTAAAATTGCAATATATTCCCACCAACCCTTTGTGCTTTTTGTTACAAAATAACTGAATTTTTTTAAGAGAGACTTTTTCTTCCCCATTTTCCCATGCTGCTAACATTTACAATATACCATTACTAACATTAACATATTTTCTGAGACTGCTTAGCACTTAGTAAGAAAAGTGAAACTTCACTAACTCCAAAGCTTTGCACAAAAGTATACAAACATGTTGCTACAGAATATTTTTAACAGGAACCTTCACTGAACATAACCTCAGTGTGCCAAGAAGATTAAAAAGCAACAACCACCTCGTAGCCCACAGTATAATAGACAAGTTTCAGATACAGCATTAAACTATGCACAGAAGCCAAATTTAAGAAAATAAAACTGAAAATTCTTCCCTATTTCCTTCCCCCCCACAAAAAAAAAAGAAGTGAAAAAGTAACAAGTTTATATTTTTTACTTCTTTTATGTACAAAAATGTGACCTTGGTTTAAGAACATGAAGTTACTATTGTTTCTATGAACTGAAATGAGACTTGTATTGTAAAATGAAATTACTGTTATAGTAATACGTTGATAGCTTTATTTTAGGACATTGTGATCTTTGGGTTTTTACTGTTTGTCAAAGCAATTAAAAAAGACTCATGACTCAAACCAAACATACCTAGGTAGTAGTTAAGTAACTTCAAGTAACTTCCCAAGTCATAAAGCTGTTTTGCTCAGAGAAATGAGAGAAAAAAATAAAATTAAGAGCTGAAACAAACATTCAGCGTTGCTGATTTTTTCAGAATGGTTCTGGGACAGGTTGAGGAAGGGAAAGGATGGAGTATATAACTTAAATACTTTAACCTGTGACACTTTGCCAATAGAACTTTACTTGTGGGCTACAAGAACGCAGCCAAATACAGGAAAGAGGCCATGTGCAAGAAAGCAAAGCTGTTTTTATTCCTAGAACCAGGCTGACATGGTTGCAATGCCAGAGTTTTAGCTCAAAATCTGTATCTTGCAATTCTTGAGAATGGTTCTTTGTGATTTGGATGTGTAACTAAATAATAACCAAGTTTTGACAAGTGCAGGCAGAGTCACTCTGGAAAAAACAGGGCGAGGGATGTAATCAGTGTTACAACAGCTCTCAAACTGAAGTGCTTTGTGGAATCCTGACCTTAGCAAAAAATAGTGTATCAAGTACTTATATGATAATACCTAGTATTTTTCTTAGTTCCCCTTTCCTGTTCCAATTCTTGGGATGAATCTTCATTGGAGATTTCCTCCAAGATGTACTCCTCCTTCCTCTAGGTGTGCCAAGATAGCAAGAAGACTCAAGTGCCCAGGCAGCTAAATGCTACCCTGTACATCTGGATTAAAAGTGCCCCTTACACCAACAAGAGAGCAGAATGCTGAATACAAACCAAGCTTTTCCACAAGTGGTTGCTTAAATGAATATTGACAACTTTAGACTCAGTGGCTGTGCTTATAATTAGAACACTAATCTTGCATAGTCACTTCAGAGAATATAACTGTCCAAATCCCGAGACAGAACTATTCTGGATTTTCTTGTATAGAAGGGTTTCCTTCACAGACTTCAGTTTCACACAGCTGCAGGGCTAACTGCTCACTCCCACAAGAGAAGTGGACCCATTCCGCTCTCCTTCCCTCTTCTTTGTACCAGCAGCAGCTCTTGCTGGGGCCTTCCAGAGCCAGTTAACACAGCAGCAAACTACTGCAGCCAGATGAGGTTCTGCCTGTTTAGCAAGCTGAACTGGCTCAGCGACACATGCCACAAGCGGCAGGCTGAGCACAAAGGAGGGCACAGGCAGATGTCCCTCTGTCGGGAGCTGCCAGCTGTCAGTCCCACCTCTGGCAGGACACACAGCAGCCCAGCCGCTCCCAGAAGGCAGGGAGGGAAGGGAGCCCCTCGCTCTCACTGCCCAGGGGACATGTTGGCATTTGTAAGCGCCACCTACGTCCCACGTAATCTCACCGCAATACGTAAATTACTATTAAAAGTTAAGTATTCTGAAAACTCAGCTTCCACTCCGAGTTAGGCCTCCAGAGCAATCAGCTTCCTTCCACTTCCAACGCTACATCTCAGTTGCTTACCTGAGAAACTAGCACACTATGTCCCATGTATTTAGGCAAGGGTGTGTCAGAAAAAAACCTTGTCGTTCACAGCGTAGTGATTAACTCTATAATAAAGTTCACTTAGACATAAAGGTTTGGAATCTTCTTTAAAATGTGTAATTTCACAGGCAATATTAATGCAAATTAAATAAACTAACTTATATTTTAAAAATAAATGAAATTTTGGTACAAAGACTACAGAAAAATCAAACTTGCCACCGAGTACAGAACTGACAATAAACATTGGCTAACAAACTAAAGTTGAGTCCTTGAAAGACTTCAGAACTCCTGTCTCAAATAATCTCAGCATACAAGTTTTCCCTGTATTTAAGACTGAAACCTTGCACACAGTCTGTAATTACAGATTTATTGCAGTAGTTGCCTCAAATCCTTGCTACAATTACATGGCATTTGACACAACCAAGCTACCACCTAGATAACTCAAAGTATGACCACTGTTCCAAACCTTCTTTACGACCAATTTCATGCAACTACTCTATTGATTATAATGACTACAGAATGAGGAGTATTCCAGCACATGCCACGTGGTCTCAAGGCTGGATTAAAATGTAGTAATAGTCATGCCAGTTAAAGACTGTATAGCTGAGTGCCAGCTTGGCACTGATATTAAATGGCTTTTGAGAACACCGCTGATAATATATTAGGGAAACCTTTCCTGCAGCACAGAAATGATGCATGTTCAGGATCCCCCTTCACTGCTCAGATAGCATCAATCCAGTGATTAAAAAAAAAAAAAAAAAACCCCACCCAAAAAAAAAAAACAAAAAAACACAAAAAAAAAAAAAATAAAAAAAAAAAACCCCCCCCAAAAAAAAAAAAAGCTAGCACATTGCAAGATGACTTTTTCATTGCACAGAGAGTTCCCTGGTCCTTCAGTGAATTTGTCCTTAAGGTCTTGGTTAGAAGTCTTTATTCACTTTCTACACTTAATGAGCTGAAAACCACAAATTTTTTAGTTCATTTAAAATACTGTACAGTAGCATCAGCTCTTTATATAGCACCTGTGCAACATATTTAAAATAAAACTTTTGTGAAATTAATGAAATAAATAATTTCTGTAAAGGAGTAATTATGAAAATTATGAACACTTTTTAAATTGGAAAACAACATTTAATAAACCACCTGCTCATTACATAAGCACAAAAGAAAGCGAAAGCTAGTCATAATTTTGATACAAAGTCAAATATCACAATATTTACATCTACACTGGTTTCAGGAGAGAATGTCTAGATGTGCATCCTTCAAGATCCCATTCAATTAGCAGTCCTACAAGAGCTGTTTAGGAGAGCTCTTCACCCTTCCAAAAAGACACCTAGTTTCACTAAAACTTTTTGAATCCCACAAATTCTGGTAAAATGTACAAAAAGATTTGCCAAAGGAATGTAATTTTCTAAAAAACTCATTAAAGAATGAATTTGCTGACATCTTCACTTGCATCATTTTGAGTAAAATTGAGTGTGCAAACTAAGATCTATAACTAACCAAATTATCACAGCTCCATTGCAAGTTACCGTAATATGCAAAATTAAGGCTTATTATGAAAAAATTTCAAGTTCTGGTTTTTTCAACACATTCCCTCAGCTACCAAAGATATTAACACAGAGAGAAATATCATTAATAAACACAGGACAGATTAAAAGTGGCAAATGGACTGTCATTACAGTATGAAGCTACAGAAGCAAAGTAAATCCTTGATGTGCTACCCAAGTCACTATTTTAAAACTTTTAGACAAATTCCAGTACACTATCAGAAATATGCAAAAAGTTATTTAAAAAATTAAGTGCTTCTGCTCTTCAGAAGACACGTTCCAAGCTTCTTTCATTAAAATATCCTTATATGCGTTTTCAGATTGCACGCTTATCTGCCCCCACAAAAAATCAAATGAAAGTTTTACAGTTTAACTTAATATACTTCTGAATTACAAAAGTTGAAGAAGGCAAGACTGGGTAGAAAAGGTCATTATGTGGAAGCTTTTCTTACATTTTACAATGGTTTTATCCACCTTAGAAAATAAGACAGCATTGTACATGAATTGAGGACAAAAATAATTACACACTTTGCTCACATCCTCAAGAGACAGGTAGAAGGTAGGTCAATTTCTTCATTCTAAAACCTTTCCTCTTCTTCAGAAAAGCACAAGCATTACAGCTTTTTTCAAAATGCATTTCCAGGCGATGACAAGGATTTACTTCCAACTGACAGGTCCTGACCTCCCACCTCCTTTTTCCCGTCCTCTGCCTTCTCAAACTGGCACAGGTATTAATTTGGATCAATACAGCTTATTAACTAGCAGATTTTCTTTTTATGCCCACTGAACTGTTCTCTCACATTAGCTGACCAAAATCTAGCTTCTTTGCTGTTCCCACTATAACCTTCTAACATGGACTAGGACATTTGTTCCCACTTCCCAAAACAGAAATTAAGCAAAACTTTCCCAAACATGTAATCCCATATTCTTATGCAATGATGCAAACTGTCTGGTTTTATTCATTATCCATAAGGAATAGGAAGGTCCAAAAAAGACATCAGCAGAACAGATGAACAGTTCCTTCCTGCACCTCTAACACAGCGTTCAAGATGATGTGATGCCAACAAGGAAAAACTCAACATGAGCTTTCAGAAATGTCCCTAGCACGGAAATAGTTACAGGTTTCGTACCAGTACATAAGAGGTTGCTCAACTGTCCACAGTGAGAATACCAAAGAGCTGATTTGAACACCAGCAGCTGGAGGTAAGAAACAATCAAAACTTTTTTATTTTTCTACGAAGNCAGTGCAAGAATCAACAGAAGCTAAGTCACAGAAGAAAGAATAAACTTCTTTTTTTCCCCCCCTCACCCCTATTTCTTTCAAGTTCACCTCCATTTGAGTGAGGTGAAACCCTTTTCCACAGTTAAGCATTCTTGCACTACCAGTATTTGTGATTTGCGCACAAATTTATGTTTTAACATTGTGCAGGCTAAAGAAAAAAAAATGGGGAAAAACCCCAAAAATTTGATTGAGGTTGTATTTTAAAATTTTAAGATAAAAAACAACTGGGGAAAAAACAAGTCCTTTTCAGGGACTCTTTCTGGTTTAAAATAAGAAACTAAGTAAAAAAATAATTGTTAGAAGTTCTCTGCAAATGGAAAAGAGTGAAAAANGTCTGGTTTTATTATCCATAAGGAATAGGAAGGTCCAAAAAAGACATCAGCAGAACAGATGAACAGTTCCTTCCTGCACCTCTAACACAGCGTTCAAGATGATGTGATGCCAACAAGGAAAAACTCAACATGAGCTTTCAGAAATGTCCCTAGCACGGAAATAGTTACAGGTTTCGTACCAGTACATAAGAGGTTGCTCAACTGTCCACAGTGAGAATACCAAAGAGCTGATTTGAACACCAGCAGCTGGAGGTAAGAAACAATCAAAACTTTTTTATTTTTCTACGAAGAAAATCACTTATGATCCACCCAACAAATTTTCATTTTGTAGATCAGTTCAAAAGAAAAAACTTCAACGACTGTTACCACAAAAACTTTCCTAATATTAGAGCTACATATTTTTAAACCAATTGGGTATTGCAACAGTGTGTAACTGAT